>BACB01004945.1:0-44165 GCA_000338015.2 Ganoderma multipileum BCRC 37180
TTAATGCTGGAAGATCGGACCCGTCGTTCAAATTTGAAGGACTGCCGGGCCAACGCGCACGTCCGAGTGGTGCGGCTTTAGGATTCAAACTCGCGTGGATGCCACGCGAGATGGGCGCCAGTACCTCTGGCACTGCATCCAAAAACTCCAGATCCGAGTCTTTGTTTTATTGACCCGAATCCGCACCTGGCCATAGTTCTCGCGATGCGCCTCCCCCGCCGCGTCCCTTGGGAGCACCTCGGAGAGCTAGAACAAGTGTGCTCTTGGATATACACTGACGAAAATGACCTTGACACAAAGCAACGCGCCGTGAACCGTGTAAGTCCTCGCCACACTCTCCCATAACCATATCCCTCATACACTCTCCAACTAGATAGCGGCGTGGAAGGCGGCAGTGCCTCTCCCCCATGCGTTGGAATCTACACATTCCATACTGGCCGTTATCCTGCAAGACGGCACAGCGGCCACATCGTCGTACCTATCCCTCCGGATGAGCTATGCCTCCGCAATTATCCGGCTCGTCAACGGCTTGGTGGACCCGCTGCAACTGGGGGCGTACGCCCGCTCGATACACAGTATCGCGCAGCAGCTTGGCCTACCCGCGTGGTTTGTCGAGCTCCGGCATGCCGCGACCCACGAAGATCTTCCGAGCCTAGAAGTTTTGCGGGATGCGGCGAGACAGGTAGCCATGCTCTCACTCTTGAGTTTTTTTTGTGGGGCTTAGGCTGAGGCATCTATTTTGCAGGCGATGGGATGGCTACTCAACAACTATTGGCTTCCTGCCCTGAACCAGGCCGCTCCCTCTGCCGCACCTGCACCTCCGCTACGCCCTATCTCCCCGCTTCTTAAACAGTACAAGACCATCATGAAGGCGACGACTCGAGACACAACGCTGCATGTCCAGTACCGCGCCGAGATTACCAAGGTAATGCGAGAAATCGAACGGTGGATCGCGGAAGCCAAGGTCGCATCTGCCTCCGCCAACGGAGGCGTCGGGTGGGAAGATGGGCAAGAAGATGGGGACGAAGAGGATACCCAGGAGAAGTGGGCTCTCGATAGGTTGGCGGAAGTCCTCATGGAGAAGGGCATGCTGGTCCCGCTATCCAAGAAGTCAGTTCGCTGCCGTCTCAATATCCCCACTTCTGCTTAGCGCACTGACAACTGTTTCAACATAGAAAGAGGGTATCGCCTGACCAAGGCTCACTCACGCTCCCCCGTTCCTCAATTGCGATATGGTCCCCGCTCCTCACCCACCTCCAATCCCTTCACTCGAGCTTGGCTCTCCACGTGGTGACAGCGATCACCTCCCACCTCTCTCGGAATCCCGTGCCTTCGCCGCCCGATGCCGACTTTGGAGCGGAAAACGTCTCTCTCGCCATGGACACAGATGAGCCCAAGGCTGATCCCACATACGACCTGTGCCTCGCGAGTTGGGCAAAGTGGCTCTCGGACAGTTGCGCCACTGCTGTATCCGATCCGGACGAAGCTGCAGAGCTCAGAGAGGGCGTTGCCGTGCGGATCGTCTCCGCGTTGCGCCCCGACCGGGTCGACAGTGGTGGGACAACCTCAAAAGCGTGAGTGGCTATCATCCCGCCGGCTGTCCTACACCTTGCAGCTGATAGATATCATCACCAGGGTGAATGCCTTGCTGCAGTCCGTGATTGCGGAGCGGCCGAAGCTGGCCGCTGCGCTCTCCATCTTGACACAGAACCCTGCCCAAGCATCCGTGGGTTGGGATGACACCGTCATCAACGTGATGGACACCCGGCTGAACGCACTACTCGCCCTCTCCAACGCTGCGAACGAGCACAAGGCGGGCTCACCCGTTCCCTCGACAGAACCAGCAGAAGCAATCGAGCTCCCTCCCGGTTGGCGGAAACTCACCGAGCGCGATGGCTGGCGACCTGTTCCGATGGGCGTATACGTCGCTTGTCCGTAATTCGATGTGTGTTGGTTATATGGGGCGCGCAAGCGCCAGAGGAGCGTCCATTAGAATACAAGCATGTATGTGCGTTGTACAATGAATTGGGACAGGGACGCGCTGTCGCTGTAAGCCTATAAGTACGTGCGTCAAGGAAGGAAGGTAAGTAAGTCAGCACGAAAAGCCGAAGCTAAGTGATGGTCGACTTCACGGGTCCCCGACCCATTCCTGAGGTCCTGAGGACTTGCGCAGGGAGTCTGATGTGTCCGTTAGTATAGGCGGGAAGTATCGTACGGTATAGATGTAGATGTAATCTCGTAGTGTAACAGCTCCGCAGGGGAAGGAAAGGGGGAAGACGGAAAGTCCGTACGTGAGGGAACGTGACGAGGCGTAGAATGACTCGGAAAAGGCATGAGAATATGGAGGCAACGACTAAGAGCAACGAAGGACCGACAACAACAGCCGAAGAGAATATAAAAACACAACGAGATGAGCACCAGTCACAAATAGCGATGGACAAACGTATGCCATTGGCACTGGCACTGCCCCCCAAAAACATAACATAGAAAGAACAAAATCCAAACCCAGACTATGAACAGCTTGTCCATCATACTAGTAACGGTCATGGCCCAGGCGACGCGGGATCCCCATTCGACGGTATCCTCGTCATTTTCGCCGGCAACGCCCTCGGCTGTCTCCTGGGGCCCCCCGGCGTAGGCGGCTGCGCGGCGCGTCCACCAGCCGCCGCCGAAGACTGCCCCTGGGCGGCGGACTCGTACTGCGGCGGGAGCTCGACGACCTCCGTCCCGTCTGACGTGAACACCGTGACGGGCGGCGGGCGGCCCGCATCGTGGTGCACGACATACACGTGCGCTGCGTTCGCCCCGCCTCCGCCGGAGGCCGGACGGCGCCCCATCGAGTCCGAGGGGGACTGCGAGCCCGCGGCAGAGCTCAGCGAGGGCGCGGGGCGGTCGGATGCGCCCGAGGACGTGCCATATGGGGAGGGCGAGAGCGGGCCCCCACCGCCCGAGGTCGGCGAGAGCAAGTTCGCGTTTGCGTTGGCGGAGCCCCCATGGGGCGGGAGGACGAAGGGCTCGACGTCGTACGGGCCCCAGCGGCCGGAGGAGCCGCGGGTGTATGCGCCGGAGGTGGGGGAGGAGGGGTGGTTGAGGCCGAGCATGTTCGGGTCGAGAGGCTCGAGCGACTTGCGGCGCGGGTCGGGCGAGTCCCACTGCTCGCGCTTGCGGACGAAGAATACGTAGGCGCTCAGAGTGCCGACGAGGACACCCGCGGCGAGGGCACCGACGGCGACACCTATGGTCGCTTTTGTCGAGAGAGGGGAGGTGTCGGATTTCCTGACGATGGAGATTTGTGGGTTAAGCGGGGAGCTCGCTGGAGGTCGTAAAATGGACTTACGGCGGGACTGGGGACAAACATGACGATACGCCGCTGCTGCCGGAGTGGAGGGGTCCGTTTGTCCATGTCCATCCATTGGAATCGACGACGCTTAGCCAGAAAGGCAAGCCGAATGCCTGTCGGAAGGTTCGGGCGCGGTCGAGTGTATGAGAGGATACTTTGAGACTTACTAGGGACACCGTCCAATCCTGCGTATCCTTGGTGTTGGAAGTGAAGTTAATTGGTGGTCGAAGCGTCGGCGCAATCTAATGCCAAAATCTTAGAAGGACGAGGGGAGGGAGAACGATATCGACTTGCAGTGTACGTGTACGGAGGAGTGCCGTTCTTCGGCGTTATGGCGATGTCGCTGCACTGTAAAAAGGGGCGTACCGTTCCACAGCCGGTTTTGCGGGAGACAGGACGGGAAACTCACCTGAGGTATCCAACCGTATTGTGACCACGACCCGTCTTGAGTCTTCGCAGTCACATCCAACGCCCCCGCAGGGTAGGTGAGATTCTGGCATGTGGGGGCCGAACTGCCAGAGGCAGGATATACGGTGTAGATCGATTGGCAGCCTCCTGTTGCCCCATTATTTGCGAACTGCATGAAGATAAGCCATTGAATGGGGGTAGCATCACGAGCGGTTTACGCACCATGCATATTTGGAACTTGACAGGAGGGCGTCAATACCCTATTTTTACGCAAAAGATGCCACTCACCTGTGTTCCGGGAATAAATGGGACCGGCCAGTCCTGTGGACGCGGAGAATCCCAGCTCAGAAGGTGGTCGTCACGAATGATTTCACTGGAAACCACAACGTACGAATGACGATCCGCTTCCCGCCGGGATCACGAAAGGCACGACAAATGCCCTTTATGTCGCCCGGATGCCTGATCAGAAACACATGTGGTATTCATGGCGAACAGTCAAATTCACTCACGATGTGTAAACTTGGAGATAGTATGGGGCTTCCGGATTGGGTCTGAGGAGTCCGAATAACACCCGTCAAGCCGAGGAAGTGAAAGAAAAAGAAGGAAGGACATGCCCAGTGGCAGATCGGCGACCCCATCTTATGTGGAGCGTATCGCATTGGGCTGCGGGGTGGAATGAGATGATGATAAGGTTGGAGCGATAGAAGGTGGAGAAGGTAACGGACGTACCAGCAGTGGGGATTGGCGTGCTCTCATCTCCGGCCCAGTCGAAGTAGAAACCCTAGAAGACAGACAAGCCGGAAGGGTCAGTCCTACCAATGGCAGCAGAGGACTCGAGGCTTCTGCGGATACAACGGAATATTGTTACCTGCTGCATCTCCGTGACCATCTCCGCCAAGACACCCCGGCAAAGACTGTGGGTCCATAGCAAGCCGACCGTCAAGGCAGAGAGGAAGGCATGTGGTCGAGATGTGCGGATGGGCATGGACGATTAGCCAGTGGACTGCGCTGGCGAGGAAGTCCGAGGTTCCAGGACGGCTATGAGTGGCCGAGAAGATGAGAAGCAAGGGCGAAATCAGAGGTGCAAGGAGTGACTAGTGACTAGTGACTAGCAGGTAGGCGAGACCAGGTACGGAGGGAGAGGGAGTCAAGGGTCTTGCCGTCGGGAGACCAGGAGGAGACGCGACCCAAGCCAAAGGCGGCAAAGATTGAGCAATTTGAGCGTCTGGACATCCTCCGTGGTCGGACACGGAAAGCGTGTTCGCGTGAATACTGTGGCTGTGGTTCCAGACCAGGCCTTCCGAGCCGATGACATCTTCAAGTCGGTCTTGTCGCATTCTCCCCACTCAACCGGGGTCAGCCTTTCGCCCAAGACAGTCTCCTATGTACACGCCAAACCCGGGACATCCACGTTTCAATTGAGGGGCGGAGCAGGACGGAACAGGCGTTGGGGCGCAGAGACCTGGCAGTGGGAGCAGGCCGGCGGTACCGAGTCGGTGCAGTTGATGGCGCGGTCACATGAGGACATATTAGATCTGGATCTCACACACCGCCGGCGCCGCGCGGTGAACCCCGCAGTCTAAGGTTCGATCAGCGCCCGCGCCCAGCTAACCTGTGCAAGGTTATTCTGGACCTCCTTGGGTTTACGCTCTCCTCATCCACGCCTATCCACCCTCAGTTCAGTCTTGACTTTCCCTCTTTACAACCACGACTCAAATTCGGGTGCATTCGCACAATAAGCACCTGAGGCTGAAGCCCCGAGAATCTTCAGTGCCAATCACCTGGACTCACCCCGTGCCCCACCAACTTTTCAACTTAAAACAGGAGGCCTGGGCGCCCACCGCCAGGGACGCATTTGTGTGGCGGTGAGTGCCATCTGGGCGTAAAGACCACCGAGTACACACCATACTAATGCCGTTTTCCAACTTAATCGTGTCCAGCAAGGAATCGCCAGCAGAAGCAGATTCTTATCAGACGTGATGATAAGTGGTCGGTCGCCTGAGGTTTCCCGATGACTCGGATTGCCCCCCCACGCCTCGCCTGACTGCCTTTGCTTGTATGCTGCGAGCTTTTATCCTCATCATCATGAGTTGGCCGAGGAAGCCTCAAACGTGGCTGTATTACAACCTAGCCACACTGGCTCTTATCACGTCTTCGCATCCGCACCCGCATCCACAAGTCCTTTCGCGCCTAGCGTTGCGGTTGCCATGGACCACGCATGCCATCAGAGGCACCTGAAAGCACGAAGGTCCGAGTGGCGGCGAAACGATGGCAATAAGGGAAAGATATTAAAAATCGCAGATGACAACACCACGTCGTTGACTCGCACCATGCATGCAACTTGCAAGGTGTCGCTAACACGGTGACCATGGAGTCCTGCCCGTCAAGTTGTCGCTCGGTGCAACGTCCAATCGACGTGACCCGGATGTCACACCAGTACTCAGTACCGAGTCAGTACTTAAATTCTGATCCTATTTGCATTCGTCCTATCGACTCTGATGGGGCTGTGCCCGCAGCTACAGTACTGAATGTAGTATTAAGGTGGTTATAGTTTCGCCCTTCTCGACGTCGCTGTTCGTTCACTTCGATGTGAATTAGATGGATGGAGCCCGAAGGCTTCACAAGCTGACTGTTATGATCGACCCGAACAGTTCTATGCGGACCCTTAAGTCGTATCATACTTCAACAGAAATGTGTCCTTGTCGGACAAGCTGAATCATGTTACAGTCATTGTAGGTCAATCTACCTACTACCAGCATTTCGACTTCCAACTTCCGTCGCTTGAAGCAGCCCTGCGGCCCGGAGCTTCGGCAGAGACGACAAGATCATAGCCTCCAGAGCATCAAATGGCTCCCCACCTGCATGTCGCATCACCTCCACATTCATTCGACACAAATCTGCGTAGGTTCGAGGTCGCGCGAAGATTGCATCGAGCGCATGCAAGTCCCAGAACTGGACGCCGTGGGCACCCGTGAGCCCGCCCGCCCTAGACAAGTTGATACCAAGCCGGACAATAACGTCGCGGACCGTGGAAGGCACCGAGCCGAAGAGCATCTGGAACGTCGCAAACGTGGCAAGGAACCCATGCGTGCCCTCGGTGAGAGTTTGGGTGCCTGGTGCGTGCAGGCGCAGTCTCTGAAGCTTGTTGCAACATTTAATCGTCACGCCGAGCAGCTTCCAGGTGTTGTACAAGTCTACAACGTTGCCGAAGGGTCAATGCGCGCCTCTATGTTTCGATGAATGTGGGTTGAGACTCACGTTCCTCGGGTTGCGTTCTGTCCGCAGGCCAGATGGGGATGTCCCGAAGCCAACGTATCTCGAGATCCACCACGTTTGCCGCGGAGTCTTTGAAGAACGCGTACATCCGCGTCACCGCGTCCAAGGCGGAGTAATGAGGGACAGCGAGCGTGACGCTCTGCAGCGCCCCAGGGATGATCACCCTGTGGAAGTAGTCGACGTGCACCCCTTGCGCCGCACATCCCTCGAAGACGAGGCGGCGTATCCTCACGGACGGGGCGAGCGCGGAAGGATCCACGGGCGTATGGCCAGAGAATGGGTTCAGCGCTTTGAAGACGAGGGTGTCGATCGAGGCAAACCGAGACAAGAGATGGTATAGCGCGGGCAGGCTCCGCGCGACGTCTCGATTGGTGTACGCAAAGTGAAGCTTCTCGAGCGCGACCGAACATGACGTTAACGAGCTCGCGTCCATAGGCACGCCCTCCCACGCGAGGGCGGGGGCGGTCCAGAAGGTCAAGCGACGCAAGCTCGTGAGCTTTGGGACGACGGCCGAGAGCAAGGCGAGGTTTAACGTCTCTGTGCCATTACCGGCGAAAGTAGATGACGTGGATGTACTAGGGTGAATGGCGAGCTCGCTGATGCAGCTGCCCAAGTCCGGATGGCGTTCCACAAGGTCGCAGAACTGGGAGTACTGGGACTGTCCTCGGATAACGATGCTGGAGAACAGACATTGTCGTGCGACATCGTGCCACTGCTTGGAGACGCGAGTACAGGCCGACAGCGTGCGGAGGTCATTTGGGAGGAAATGGTAGATCCTGTAGAATATCTCTGGGGGCACGACAATCGTGAAGGCAGACAGAGAGTCGCGGGCGACGCAGTGAGCACTGAGACGGAACATGCCAGCGAGATGAGCGCACCTCGAAGTACTGTTGCAGGGAGAGAAAGATGAGGTGAACTCTGTAGGTTTTGGGTTATCTAGAACATACGTTTATCGGACACGCGCCGCTTTACCGAATCGGCAACGACGAATAACGATAGCCGGCTGATGGGTATCTCGCAAGAGACCGCAAATCTACCAGTCCCCTAGAGAATTTTCATGCCTACCGTTGGGAGGGAGTGGTTTGTATGCGAGGATCGGAATAGCACCAGGAACGGTGGGATCATGTAGTGCCCTTGAATACGTATACGTACTAGCCATTGGCAGGCTAACTTGCCTGGAACGAGTTAGTAGGACGATTAGAATTACTTGTGCATGCTTGAACGCACTGTACAATGCTTCATGTGCGGGTCCGCACATGTCGTGAGTCAGTCCAATGCACACTTCGTGAACGACGGTCTGGATCCAGTTGAATGGTGTGGCAAAAGGGCAGGCGCCTGCCGACTCGGAAAACCTGAAAAGACCTGAAAGCACGAATGCGCGCTTAATACCGCCAGCCAATCAATGGCATGTTACGTAACGTTATAAATCGTTTTAATAGTAATACCTCCATTGCAAGGTTCTGTAGCACTGTCTCCAAAGCGTCTACAGCTCTACTTCCATGGCACACTAAGCAGACGTCCCAGGTTTTCGGAGTTGACAATTTTATATTATTGAATTTTTTTGTACCGGCCGCATGGACACAACGAACTCGGTGGTCGTGCGCATACAGGTTGGGGCTTTTCCTTTTCTCCCGACTGACATCGAACTCCCCTGTCTCTCCAAAGTCAACCCGCCGGAGAAACCACCACAGAAGGCCCGCAGGCCCCAGACGCATCCCTCGATTCTACCCCAAGCCCCGGCCGAAGGCTGGGGGTGAACCGAGGCAATGCGTACGCGACCATAGAACGAAGCCTGTGCCGGTCCTACGATCGCCTGTCGTCCTTGGCCAATCGACCTCTGCAATCACAGCGTTAGATAAGTATTTGTGAATATCTGATGAGTTACGGACCGAGTGGACCCTTCAGTCGCGCTGCTGCCGCGACGCCGTGAGCGGCAGGAGCATGACGCCTTGTGCGCGTTGAAGAAGGGTATCCCCGCTCGAGGACGGTGGAGGCACGATGCCGCTGCCACGCCTCTACGCTAAGAAGAGGCGGGAGCGGTGCCAACTCGCCCTATTGGAGCGATGGTTGAGTCAGCGATTGAACGAGAGGCAGAACTACAATACTCACCAAACTTCCCTCTGCGATCGCTGCCTTGCGGCTGAGCCTAACGCTCGATGATCGGGGAGGGAGAGGACGAGTAGGCGGAGCGACAGTAGGCGTCCTCCGTATGGTCGAGGGGCCTGCGGAGTCTTCGGGGGAGCAGCTTCGCGACGAAGTTGAAGTATAGGATGAGGAGGGAAGGTCGAATGCGGGCGCCGGGAACACGGCATGCAGGCCTGACGCCTGAGAGGCCGACCCCGACGGAACACATCGAGTCTGGAGGCTGAGTGGGGTGGAACAAGAACCGAGGCATGAGAGGCGAACAGTCACGAGGCTTCTTGCAAGTAGGCGAGGCAGGATCGAGATGTGGGTTTTGTTGTTTTCTGGACGCAGACGAACCGGCAGACAAGATGGTGAAGGACATGGTGAAGTGTGCTGGTAGTGACGATGATGGCGACGATGATGGTAATTGCAGGTAGAGATAGTTGCAGTAGTGATAGACGCAGGGGTAGTAGTCGTGATAGCCGCAGTAGGAGTGGTAGTGCTAGTAGCTGCAGTAGTGGAAGATCGTCGTTGTTGATGAGGGGGATGGGCCGTCGACGGTGGTCCTTTATACCCCGGAGAATGATGGCTAACCACTCACCCTCCTGCCTAGACTTGGAATACCAACTTCCGGCGAACGGAGGCTGACCACGGCTGACCACAAAGGACCCGATTTAAGAAGTCGTGGCTTGAGTTGCCGGACATGTCTTCACGGAGGCTGAGTTGCCGGCGGTGTGAAAGATAGCAAATAAAGCCTGATGGGGTAGGTGGCGAGGCTCCTCAGGCTCATCTACTGTGTTTGCCTCCCAGAAATCCGAGGAACCGATGTAGAACGGGATTGTCCTTCTGCATGTGATTCTGCAACGGGTGAGAGCCAATCACTTCGTTCGTGTGGCGCGCTGGTCCGACGTTCTGTTTGCCTCCTTCAGAAGCCCGGGGAGCCGAACGAGAATAGCGTTCTGAGGTGGGCGGTGCACGTCCGCTCGGCTCGCTCCGGAAGCCTCCCGCCGAGGCGTTGGAGTGTGCGGTTTGCGAGCGAGTAACTGTGTGTAAAATCTGGAGTAACACTCGGTAAGCTAGACATGACCAAGAAAAGTCCTCCGAAGTACACACCGGCAAGACACCGAGGTTACCAGCTACGCTGAGGAAACAGCCTAGAACGCGAGCGCGATATCGCTCACCACCGCTCGTCGTAATGAATCAGGTGTGGAGGTTGTCGCTGACCGAGGGTCTCTGTTGTAACCACACTCATGGTGGATGTGGTTGAGCGCTCGACCGCAGTAGCGCAACGTTATCAGCCTAAAAAGGAGCCAGACTCAAAACCAGTCAGATAGTATACTGAATGTTTGTTGCTCACCTGTATTCCGCGCCGATGACTATCCTTGGACATTCCTCCATGTCCAGCGGTGCTACGTAGTCTTCAACGCAGCCGATGCTATCAATGCAGTTAGTAACAAAGAGCACACGGAACGGCTCACTTCTTGACATGATTGCCGATTTCAATCGGTGGGGAAGCCCGCGTAAGATGTTCCAGACCTGCAGTCGAAGCAACAGATATTCAGACAGAATCACGGGTGTAGTATTATCTAATGTACATAGGCAGGGAGCATCCACGGAAGGGCAGGCATGCATGTGTGCGTGCGGGCTGTGGCGAGCGAACATCGGCATGGGGATGTACATAAGCGTGAGTGTGAGCGGGGATGTGGCAGGAGTGGGGAGCGCGGGGCGGGACAATCGGCGAGGGTGGGAAAGCGATATCGACAACAACAACGTCCGAGGCAGTCTCAGTAAATGGAGAACATCCGAGCATATCCACATAAGGACAGGAGCATGAAGTGAGGAGAGGTGAAGAAGTGAATGGCATTGGCGGTGAAAGCAGAGGTAATCGAGTGCGGAAGAATAGAATAAAAAACGGTGGGGAGTGTGAGGGTGACGGTGTTGAGAGCAGCTCAACCTGTCGGCGCGACAGCGATGGGATAGCCTCCTCGTCCCCTCCCGCGTCCCCGAGGGGCCGCGCCGGGCACTCCGCCCCGGAATGACCTTGGCCTCTGTTGATGCCATGCACTACGGGGCGGAGTCCGGCTCAACCGCGGGAACCCGTCAGCGTCCGTGCAGAGCATGGGTGGTGGGGCTGTAACAACAACATTGTTCGCATGGGGGAAGGGGGAGTGGGAACGGTAGCCGGGCCCTAAGCCCGGGACGGGGCTGGGTGAAGGCGAGGGCGAGTGCTCCTTCGCGCCCGGGACAAATGATGTAGCGTTCGGGGAGAGCGGACGCTCTGGCCTGGAGCGGTTGTTCCGAGAGAAACGGAAACCCCGAGAAGGCCGCTGCGAGAATTCGTCGATATCTACCACCTTCGGGGGTTTTGGCGGAGGTGGAGGACCAGGGTCGTAGTAAGGGTTGAACGGATGCCACAAGGTACCAGAAGATGGCTGGTATAGCATGCCCGAGATGGTATCGAACGAATACCAGACCCGGTGGGGTGCCGGGGACATCACGGTAGCCATCTCTGCAAGACGCTTGTACAGCACAAGTCCCGCATGACAATCGTTGGCAGCGTCTATAGGAGCGAAACTAGAGTTAACGCTAACGAGGTTCGAGAAGGGGTTGAAGCTAATAGACGACTCACATTCTTGCTGCCGGAGGTCAAGTGGCCTCTCCCAATTACTCGTCTGAACCCTACCCTTGCTCAGGGTGAGTTCTTCATACGTCTCACATAGTCGTGAGAGGCCGATAGGGTTTGCATATTTACCCTTCCATCGGACGTTGTCTACCGTGCGAGCCAAGAGAGATAGGTCGACGCAATTGCGCGTATCCACGCCGTGGTCGGTCCACAATTTCTTACAATCCTCTGGTTTGAGGATGCGGGAAGTGGTTAGGTGCGTCGAAGGCCAGGTGGTAATGTGACTCACTCTGTATTCCTACACCAGCCTTCACCACAGTTGGATCAAGGAGTAGCTCCTTTAGCCTCTCCGGAAACGCTGTAGCGAAGTATAAGATAAGACTCGAATGGGAACGAGCCAAGACGCACCTTGCATGAAGGAGACGTGTATGAGGAGGATGGTATCCTCGCTCGCGAGTTGGACGAGTGCAACGGGATTCTCGGGGTTGCCCTTGATGAAGTTGGGCCTCCACTCCAAGTCGAAACCGAGGACCTTGGATTTGAGTTGAGAAATGGCAACATTCGCAGTGGTTTCGTTCTGGATGTAGACAAGGCGTGTGTGGGGAGACTTGTTGGCGTAAGAATAGATGTCGTACACCCGAGGAGGCTCCTCCGGCTGAGGTGAGTCGTTGGAAAGGGGAGGAGTCATTGCGAGCATGTCGGACGACATGGGGGAGGGAGCGAAAAGAGACATTTGAGGAGGAGGTTGAAGGGGACGTGTTTATATGGGAATCATGTAGCTGGAAGTGGGGAAGGGAACAAGGTATCCAGTGCGACCTGACCGGAGCTGTGCTGAGCGGAAGACGGTTGCGAGATGGGCTGGATGGTGTCGTGAATGTGATCCGCTGGGAACGACGCAGCCAGGGGGGAGATGAGAGAACAGGAGGGTATGAATCGAGACGGAAGACGGAGGGAGGTGAGAGAGAAGTGGTGCAGCAGCGGCAGAGCCCACTTCAGTCGCTTGCACTCTAAATGCCCGCTAACCATATATGGGTCTGTCACGTGCCCGTGCTGGAGGGAGGTCTCGACTTATGTAAGATGCACGCGACGCGTCATCGGGGAGATTGAGGTCATCTTGATCTGCGCAACACAGACGCGTCCTTCTCTGCTCAGCACCGACGACCGTCCGGCGTCCACGTCCTCCTCCCTCCCCAGCCATGGTCTGTCCTCTGCTCATTATCATCCCAGCTCCTTCCTTTATGCTCATCTGCTGTGTGCCAGCTTATTCGATTGCGATCCAGAGATGGCAACTTCCGCTTTGAATTCCAGCCCACAAGCGACATTTCAGAGCTGATCGCAAAGGTGATTCTCTTTCCGCACAAGTAGCACGCAAAAAGCCTCACATCCTCAAGATCCTAGAAACAGCACCGACAGCAGACCCAAACACTGTTACAATATCTAACCAACCACGCGGAAATGAAGTCCCCGTTACCACCTTGACTGGTCGTACCCTGCAGTCGCTGGGTTTCAAGTGCGTTCCCATGTTCCCCACCGTAGCACAATGCTTATGCCTCCACAAGTCATGGCGATCTTCTCTTCATTGGTTACCAGACAACCTCAGTTCCTGCCCCAGAACCCCTTGTACCTACCACTGCCGCAGCAAACGCGGCGCCCAGTGGGGTCGCTCGTCCTTGGGAGACAGCCGAAGAAGACGCGGTCGACAAGTATTGGCGCTCTCAGGACGGCAAGATTCCGCGTGGGCGCGACAATCGTTTCTGCAAACACGGTGCCAATGCCATGTGCGATTACTGCATGCCTCTAGAGCCGTACGATCCCCAGTACCATACCAAGAACAACATCAAGAACCTTTCGTATCACGCCTACCTTCGCAAGGCTACCCCCAAGGCTTCCTTATCTTCCTCCGTCACCTCTATCCTTCCGCCTCTCAATCCTCCGTCATTCAGAGTCAAGGACCCCTGTCCTACCGGTGGGCACGCACCTTGGCCAGCCGGTATTTGTACTGCATGTCAACCTTCCGCCATCACTCTCCAGAGTCAACCTTTCAGGATGGTTGACCACTTAGAGATCGCGTCAGAGCTCATCATTGAACGGTTCTTGCAGGCATGGCGGGCAACGGGGACGCAACGTTTCGGTTGGCTCATTGGTCACTACGAGCCGTACCCGGACGTACCAATGGGCGTGAAGGCTGTGGTGGAGGCGATTCACGAGCCACCGCAGCAAGGGGAAATCGATGGCTTGGAGCTCGGTCTGCCCTGGGAAGATGAAGCGCGGATACGTGCGCTCGCGGCTCAGGCCACGACTCCGTTGCAGGTCGTGGGGTACATCTTTACCGACCTCGAGCCCGAAGAAGAAGACAGGACGAAGGTCAAGTATAAGCGGCATGCGCAGTCATTTTACCTGTCATCGTTGGAGGTTATCTTTGCTGCTGTTGTCCAGAACGCGAATCCAACACCCAGCAAAGCATCCTTTACGGGGAAGTTCGGCTCCCGAATGGTGACGGCGGTCCTCACGGGTACCATGGAGGGCGGAGTGGATATCTCTGCCTACCAAGTCTCTGAGCAGGCCTGTGCCATGGTTGATGCCGACATGATCGAGGCAAGCGTCGATCCCGGCGTCATGCGCGTAAAGGAGGAAGATGCCTCGCGTTACGTCCCCGATGTCTTCTTCCGGTACAAGAACGAGTACAACCTAGATGTCCAGAAGAATGCTAAGCCTTGCTTCCCCGTGGAATATCTTCTTGTGAACGTAAGTCCTTTTATACTCTTTGTCTGACCGTATCTTCATCTGCGCTTCACACTTTAGGTCTCTCATGGATTCCCGCAAAATCCATCCCCCCTGTTTTACTCAGTCGACTACAAGATCGAGAACAGACCTGGCCTGGAAGATCAAAGCATCGAGAACGTCCTCCATCGTCTAGCCGAGATCAACGCCTTCGATGTCCATGAAAGCTCCCAGGGTGGCGATCGTCAGAAGCGACATGCACTTGCACGGTTCCTCAGCGATTGGCACCTAGTCGCGTTCCTCGGCACCAGCGGCCTCGTCAGTCCGGTAAGTCCGCCGTCGTCTACCCGAGAGACGACTCTCACATGCCGGACAGAATGACATGCGGGCCCTCATCCGGACAGCGACTGCACCCAATCTAGAGGATGACAAAGTTCTTGACGATCTCGTGCGGACGGAAGGGTGGCTCACCCTCATGACGTTTGCCAGGGAAGCAGCGCGTAAGTCCTGTTCCCACGATGCTCCTTGATTTCTGTGTCAAACGGCATTCTCTCCCAGCGAAACCCCCGTCCGTTGGCCCACCCCCGTCATCAAGTGGCCATGTGCCGATGGACACGGACATACCTCCAGAAGTGCTCGACCAGATCGCGCAAGAAAGCGGACCTTTGCCAGGGCCGGCCGGTGCGGGTGGCGGTAACATCCGCATCTGCCCGCATTGCACCTTCGAGAACACCCACGGGGGCCACGATTGCGAGATTTGCGGATTGCCATTATGATGGCACTGTCGCCGTGCCTTCGTCATTCGCCGGACAGTAGAGAAACCAACGTGTATTTTCGATTGAGTATGTAGTACATTGCAACTGTACATTACGGATTCACAAGCAATTACACTTTTACATGCTATACCTGGTTTTGCGTGTGTCGTTGCAGACAGTCCGTTTCCATCTGGACCGACGGTTGTAAACACTCGATCCGCGCCGGATTAGTGGCGCACGCGTCGCGTCGCGTTCCGACAAGTGCGGGGCACGTGATGGCGTCGCGCACCTCAGTTGGTCTTCGAGTGTCGCCATCGTGTCATTGAATTGCGCACTCCGCCAATCGCCACCTATCAGGACCGCGCTCGGTGCGAATGCGGTACGACACCTTGCGTTGGCGTTGCGATGTCTTGCAGCTATTGCAAATGGCCGGAATGGCGAGCCTTCGCGCTATTGCGTAGATGGGGGGCGTGTCCTTCGCGAGGGCGAGGAATCCCAACTCGCACACTCGCATTCGCCACGGAGCCTTTCGTATTCGTGCTCGCAGCTCTGCCCCGCCTCCTCCCCCGCATCGCAGCCCCCACGGCCGGGCACGAGCTGACTAGACGGGCTCGACACGCGTCGTTCGCCAGGCCGGATCTTGCATTTGCAATCCCTCGCGCATCGCACCCACCGCCCGGGGCCTGATATTTCGACGCCAGAGCTCGAAAGACGACATGCCTGGGCTACTGCTCGAGGATCTGCTACACCCGACCAACATCAGCCCAAACTCAAACCCAGGACGCACGGACGCAAGCGCAGACGTCGATATGGACCCGCGCCATCCCTCCAACACCCCGGCCGCGGGATCGGGATCGGGCAAGCAGTCAGGAAGGCAGCGGCGCGCACGATCACAGAGCCAGCCAGGAACCCCAGGAGGGAATGGTGGAGGTGGAGGTCAACAGCAGCAGTCGCAACCGTCCGCAGGGCCGAGCACACCCAGGGTACGTCCGTCTCTAATTCCTGGGCCGTCCTCTACACTTGGCGGGCGCGCTGACAGATGTGCGTGGGGCCCATCGTCTTATCTCTGTCCACTCCCAGCTGTCAGAAATAGACTTTGGGCTTATGCAGCACCCCTTTGGTGGGGGGCGCGAGGGCGGTGGGATGTTCCCCTTGCCCGCAGGATATGACGAGGACGCGATTGGCCGCGCGCTGCGCGCGATGCAGCAGGACGCGCCCGCGCCTGGCCATGGGATCGCCTCCGCGGGCCAACACACGCAAACCCATCCCAACGCGAATCCGTCAAACGTCATGGGCCCGCCGCCGATCCCGCTGCTACCCCCGGGAGCCAGTGGGGGCCCGCAGGTTACGGAAATGTTCCTCGCAGCGCTGCCGTGGCTCCAGTATCTGCAAATACAACAGCAGCAGGGGGCCGGGGCCGGCCAGCTGCCCCATCCGCCGCAAGGACCAGGACCGATGCCTCCCCACATGCACGGACAGCAGCATACCCAGCACCCCCTCCACCCACACCAGCACCAGCAGGAGCTCTCTGGACACCAGCATCATCACCAGCACCAACAGCGCGGGCTCTCCCCGTCCCAGTTCGGCGGCGGGATGCCCCCGCGCCGGCCGTCGTCGCAGCCCCAGCAGGGAGGGTTCGCCTTCATGCCGCCGCCACATCACCAGAGCCCGAGCTTCTCCGCAGGCCACTTCGGCACCCTGCCACCACTCGAGGGTTCGGGCTCCCAGATAGAGGGCATCATGCCCCTGCCGCCGATGCAGCGGTCCGCGTCGGCAGGAAACACGCCGTCCCCGGAGGCCGGGCAGCAGCTGGACCCCACGGAGACGGAGGCGATCGTCATCGCTGAGGACAAGAGACGGAGGAATACAGCCGCCTCAGGTGCGTACTCGTCCCAGTGTCCACAACCTTATACGTGCGGCGACCCTGTTAGCCTGGTATATATATCGCGTGCCCTCCAGAGCTTGAGCATGACACATATTCCGAATTGCATGAACTCTCGTTGTATGCGTGCCTGCCTGGGCATGGCGAACATTTGGAATTGCGTCGAGCATCGTCCGCATGCCCCCGTCCCGTTCCCGCCCCAATCCTATCACGCACTCGCGCCACGCGTTAACCACCCAGAACCGCTTCAGAGCGGACACTCCGTTCAACCCCAGCGAGCACGCGCTGACCCACGATGCTTGCAATCAATGCTTCCTGAGCGTAGCGGGCATTCGCCTTCCGGTAGAACGGGGACGGCTGTCTGAATCCCGTTCGTCAAGTTCCACCCGGAATATGTGGGAGCGGGCACCTCCATTGGTATGCCGAAGACCGCTGAATTCGGCATCTCAATAGGGCGTGCGACATCGAGCGGTGACCGCGTCAAACCCGGCTGCCTCGGTGGTAAATTCGGAATTCGGACCTTCTCTGGTATTATTACTATCGGACGGAAGGGGCGACGCACCGCTTGCTTCGTTGACTCAGGCACTTATCCCCGTTACATTCGCTGGAGAAGTTCTCTGACGACCCCTGTTCTTCACACAGCGCGGTTCCGAATCAAGAAGAAACAGTGGACTCTGAACCTCGAGCGCACGATCGGGGACCTGTCCGGGCGGGTGGAGGAACTCGAGCGGGAGGCGTCAGAGCTCCGCCGGGAGAACGGCTGGTTGAAGGAAATAGTCATGTTGAAGAGCAAACGACTCGCCGGAATTGTGCCTGAGCTCGAGCCTTCGCCGTCGGGTTCAGGCTCTGGCTCTGGGAGTGGAGGAGGAAGTGCAGGTGCAAGCGGGAGCGGGAGCGGCGGGCCGCGAGTCGAGAAGACGCCGGAGGAGGAGGAGAGCGAGGAAGAGGCGGAGGAGACAGAGAGTCAGCAGCGTACTCGCAGTGGCAGAAATGAGAAAGGCAAAGGACGGCAGCAGCCCTGATGATTGCGTGCGGGGTGTAGAGAGTCGAGTCGGGGCCTGGGGCGGATGGGGGAGGTGTTCTGTGCGTACGAACTCTGCTGCGAGCCTATGTACTAAGTACTACTGCCGAATTCCGAATTGCTCTGCCCGGCCAATCTTCGACGTTCCTCAACTCCGAATTCGGAATTGCCACTGCTTTCGTCACTGCACGTGAAGGCTAGTATAGTGTAAAGGATCACGTGCACCCGCTCCCGCTCTATTCCGGTCGCGTGTCACTGCCGAGTCGTGTGCATCGTTTCCGACCTCTGCTCCCTCTCCCTTTGGCTTGCAAGTCCGTCTTTGGTCTCTGATACCCTATCACTTTTATTCGCCACCATGTCCTTCGGCCGACCACCGTCCCTGTCGGGGGGTTTCTCGGTCTCGCCTCCTGTGCGTCCTTCGCGTTATCATCGCGCCGTGTAAACTCAATCCGTCTCGCAGGACCGAGGGTCGTTCCCATTGGATCACTATGGTGCGTCTATCAGATCTCTTTGCTGCTGCCGCACAGCAAGACTTACTGGGTATATGCAGGGGAGTGCAAGCAGTATATGCAGACATACTTAGACTGCTTGCGTAAGAACACTAACAACTCAACTCCCTGTCGGCACCTGAACAAGGACTACCTGGAATGCCGGATGGCTCGGTGAGTTCTCTGCTCAGTTCCCCGCGACTATCATTGGCTTACTGTAGGGGCTTCAGCGGGCTTATGGACCGTGATGAGTGGAAGAATCTGGGTCTCAATAACCTGGATGGGCAATCGGATAGTAGCAATACAGCCTCGAAAGACAATCCGAAGGACAAATCGAGAGCAATATGATCTCTCCATCATCTCCATGTTTGTCCTTTTCTGCATTTACTACCTTTCACTTCGCGTAATGCTACCCACCCTTCTCACTACAATTTGTGATCTCTGTGCGAGTCAACCGTGCTCCGTTCGACCTCCCAACCTGTGCTCCCGCCATGGATGCCCGTGACTCTCCGTACGTTTTCCGATGTTTTCCCCCCCCTATATATCGGTTGCTGAATGCAAGTGCCGTAGCTTCACGGTACCTCTTAGGAGAATCACACACCGTCCAGGGCGGGCCCAGCCCCAGACGCCGATAGTCGTGTCCCCTCTCGTCCGAGATATGCGGGGCATCTCGGCAACCCATGCGTAACTAGGCAGCACGTTTGCTCCATGAATCCACCGCGTGCGCTCAACTTTCTCGCAGTCCTGGCCACCATGGGACGGGATCTAACAAAAAAGACCGCCACTCGGGTCTTTGCGGTTGTATCGGCTTGCTTTATATGGTCCGGCACCTGCCGCATATGGTAGATCACCATGAACGTTCGTTCGAATGTGGCCACCGGACGAGCATGCAACGTGTGATCCAGGATACCCCGTCGAATACCTATCGCCGTGCTCGCGCTTGTGCTCATGAGTCTATCTGAAACCCGAACGCCCGGAACGGAGGGGATTAACCCCTCGCTTATATTCCCGACCGACAAGCCGCAAGCGGCCCTCCAGTGTCCGTCTCACCCTTCCGTCCACAGCCCACGCTTCCGGCTAGTGCCAGCATGCTCGCCCCCATCGCCTTTCTAGCCAACTTAGCTAGCGATGCGCTGCTCATCGTTGTGTCAGCCTCGCCAGCGCAACGACCTCTCAACGTCTCCCCGAGTACGGCGCAGCGCCACAACCGTTTCTATGATGTCCAGGTGTGTGGATAGATTACCTCGTCGATGTGTTTACGTATTCATCACTCCTCCCTACGTCCTGCACAGGCTCACCGGGGAGGTCGAGGGAACACCATTGAGAATACGTTGCCTAGCTTCGCTTGGTGAGAGGCTTTTACGATACATGGAGGGCTTCCGGCTGACCGGATGCTGGGGATCGCGCCCGTGTTCCTGCTGACAGGGGCCTTATCGACGGCGCGTCAACGCTCGAGCTGGACAACGGCATCACCAAGGTGAATACTCCCCACGTCGCTCCGCCGTGAGCACCCTCGCGAACTGTCATGCAGGACGGGCACGTCGTGGTCTGGCACGACGAGGAGATCACCGCCGCGAAGTGTCAAGATACCGAACCTGCGGTGCGTCACCCCTTCCGCGACCGATTCTCGAGTGGCGATGTCCTGAGGGGGGTATCCCCGGCAACCTAGTTCGCGGGTGATCCTGACTTCCCTTATGTGGGCAAGTACATCGCAAACCTTACGCTGGCGCAGCTTCGCACGGTCGACTGTGGCTCCAAGCGGCAATACGGTTACCGTGAGTCTGTTCTAGCCATGAGGCGGGTGCAGTGATGCTAAGCGGGCCACGGGGATACGTCATGCAGCGATGCAGCTGACGTTTCCGGGCACGCGGGTATCCACCATGCAGGAGGTCTTCGACTTCGTAGAGTGCGCGGATCCCGCGCATCAGGTGCATTGGAACATAGAGTCTAAGATCGATGCGCGGTACCCGAATAGAACGTTGGGCGTGCGCGACTTCGTGACCAAACAGTACGCGCTGTTCAGTAACAGTCCGTATAAGGACTCCATCACGGTGAGTCACGTTCCTTCAAGTGTGGAGTGGTGAGCGGTACTGACACCGTGGCCAGTACCAAAGTTTCGACTGGCGGACAATCGTCGCGATGAAGGAACTCGACCCATCGATCACCACCTCTGCTCTTATCGAGGAGTGAGCAACTTTCGGCTTTGGAAGGGGAATTCCGTCTTATAGCTTTACCACAGCGAAACGGCATTCACGGCCGATAACAGCATCAGTCCATGGCTCGCTGGTCTCCGCCTCGACTCGTTCCCTGGGCCTTCGATTTCCAGACAGATCGCGCAAGCTGCTCACAGCATCCGCGCGGACATCTTGTCCCCCGCTGCGGTAACGTCCGATACTCCTGTGCCTGATCCCGACATGGATGGCTATGTGCCTTTTACGACGAGGGAGATGATCGAGTATGCTCAGCGACTCGGTCTGAAGGTCAAGCCTTGGACGGTGAGTCGCAAGCTGCATTAAATGTACGAATCCACACTCATGTGTTGTTGACAGGTCAACAGGCTGAATATCGTTGACCAACTCCTGGACTGGAAGGCAGATGGGATTATCACAGACTGTACGTTCGAATGCGTAAAACTCTCGACCGACGTATTCACGGCTGACGTTTACTCTGTCAGACCCCAACAACGTCCGCCGACTAGTGAAGCATAGAGGACTCCCGGTTGCCCCGAAACACCCCAAGCAGCGTGTCTTGTCATGTCTGGACGAGCACCTCGCAAGGCAGCGGCTTCCTCTGTGAACCACGCCATTTATACCACCACCCAAACTCAGATGATATATGGAAGGCTTCAGGGACGCTAAACTACTGTACTATATACTAGATGTCGTTTGTTAGTAGACTACATAACCCTCGAATTCGATACCGCGCTCGTTCTCGGGCATACACCGGAATGGATCCATTCGAAGAGCCTGCCAAGGCGGGAGTCGAACCCGTCCGCTGCGTAGGCTTCGAGACGAGGTCTGGCTGGGACTGGCTGAAGATGGCCAATGGGAAGCTCCGAATTGAACAGGCGCCGACGGAGGAGAACGGGACGTGGTGCGGGCGCCTGGATGAAAACTCCGCCCCCGTTTGAGCTCGTCACTGCCGACATCGAGCTCAACACCTTCCTTACCGCCATGGCTGCCGTCCACCTCTCCAAAAAGGCCGTTACAATCCCCTCCACCGTCCGTACCCTCTCGTCGGGCGTCCCTGTCGCGCCCCTCGTCAGTCTCTCCGTCCGCTCGCCCGCCGGTCACGGGCACGGACATGAAGCCCGCTCTGACGTGCCCGCAAAGTGGGCGACCAGGGTCTCTCGGACATCCTCCGGCCTTGTCTCGAGGTCATTTGTCTCTGGTGAGTAGTTGTCTCTGTGCCTTGGCGGGCTCTCTGGGTTCTGTGCGGTTCCCGCGCCTGGAGTCGCACCATTCAATCATTCTACCCTCTCCTCTATACTTCCTCATTCATATCTCCGCACGCACTCCCGACTTTGGCCCATCGCTCACGCACGCCTTGTTCTGCGCATGCAGCCCCGGTGACCGGCATTCACCAGAAGAGCCTCCTGCACACGTCCGCCGCCGTCCAGGACGCACCAAACGTACCCGACTTCTCCAAGTACCAGGCCAAGTCCGAGTCCACAAACCGTGGGCTCGCGTACCTCATGATCGGCTCGCTCGGTGTGCTGTCCGCGACCGCGGCCAAGTCGACGGTGACCGAGTTCCTCGCGACGATGGCGGCCTCTGCGGACGTGCTCGCGATGGCCAAGGTCGAGCTTGACCTCGCGGCCATCCCCGAGGGCAAGAACGTCATCATCAAGTGGCGCGGCAAGCCCGTCTTCATCCGCCACCGCACGCCCGACGAGATCGCCGAGGCGCGCAGCACTGACCTCAAGGGTCTCCGCGACCCCGAGAGCGACGAGGCGCGCACCAAGAAGCCCGAGTGGCTCGTCATGCTCGGCGTCTGCACCCACCTGGGTTGTGTGCCCATCGGCGAGGCCGGCGACTACGGAGGTTGGTTCTGCCCGTGCCACGGTTCGCACTACGATATCTGTGAGTGTCGCGCGTTTCGGCCGTTACAGTTTGGCAACGGGATTGCTCACCTTCTACATAGCTGGGCGTATCCGCAAGGGTCCTGCTCCTGTGAGTTTGGTGCATTTTCCTGCCTCGTGCTGGTTCTTATGTACAATTGCATCTACAGCTCAACCTAGAAGTTCCTCAGTACGATTTCAACGACGCGGAGGGCAAGCTCATCATCGGTTGATAGACTTTACGTTGAATACACATAGAGCGTACAATAATTCTAATATTGTCACGTTCATTTCTATCATCAATCGTTAAATCCTTCGGGATGGCGGCAATAGAGCGCTGTTGTGCACACAGGAGCCCACATAGGTCACCACACCATCAACATCAAATTCATCAACTACGAGGACTAGTCCACAAGTTGCTACAGCACCATAGCGCAATATGGGTTTTTATATCGACAATGGGAAGCAGAGAAACTAGGTCACAGACAAATCAACGAGAGATATCGGTGTCACCAAGGCTGTACCAGGGGTGTTGGATGGGACTCGCCCGACCGCGACCCTCTAATAAAGCCCTTTAAGTGCACCAGACATAGAGACAACGCTAGACGAAGCTATTCTCAACTTGTTCGCAATCTACAGCAACAGCAAGCCAGGACGAGACACATGGACATATGGCGCAGTGGCATAGGGAGCGCGTACAGAGAGGCTCTTGATATTACGTGGTGCACTCTCGCGCGAAGACTGTTGCCAGCTTAGGAACGCCTGTAGCTGCCAGCGGGTTCGACCTCCCGAGCGCGAGAAGGAGGCGGGTAGTCGCGGGTGCCGCCAGAGCTCCTAGCAGGGGCGCCGCCCGAGTAACTGCCGTTCGCGTAGCCTCCAGAGCTGCCGTTGTAGGTTGCACCACCAGAGCCGGCGCTGTAGCCGGTGGACTCGTAGGGGGCCCCAGAAGCGCCGCGGGAAGGGGGGCTTTGGGAACGACGGCTGCGGGACATTAACTCCGTCAGCAAGCGGTGCGCAGCCTTTCGGGGTTCGAAACTCACCGGTAGCGTTCAACACTCCCGGTGCGAGGGGGAGGATACTCAGCATAGCGGGCGGGAGAAGCAGCCCGGCCACGAGCCTCGGTGGCGGGATAGTCGCTGAAGAACTTCTGTCAAGACACACCACGCAAATCAAAGGTGATGGACTTACCGAGCAGGCGGACGATCGTACTCGTCGCGGGTGGTGCGTGCAGGCGGAGCACCAGGGGGAGTCCTCGGCCTCACAGCAGGAGCCGGGTACGTACCATACCTCTCGGGAGGGGGAGGACCGGTCCTCCTGTCGTAGCGGTCATAGTACTCCCTAGGGGGCGGAGCAGGGTAACCACGAGGAGGATAACCAGGCGGTGCAGCTTCGCCCTCAGGATAGTAGCCACGAGAATCAAACCGAGCCGGAGGCGGCGGCGGGGCGCCCCTCATCCTGAAATCGTCGTAGTCCCTAGCAGTCCGCAGGGAGGGCGGCGGCGGGTAATCGCGGAAGTCCCTGGGAGGCGAGGGAGCCCGGGCGTAGTAACCCTCCCGCCTGGGGGGCGGAGGGTAATCATAGAAACGAGGATCCCCTGGAGGCGGGTAACGCGCGTATTCACCGCGGTACGGGTACTCCCGAAGGGGAGGAGGATAGTCCCTGGGGGCCGCAATACGATCAATGAGCGCAGGTTCACTTCCAGGGTGGCTCGGACGACGTCTGAGCAATCAAGCAAGTGCCTCAGTGACATCATCCGACTACCCTGCTCCAGCCGGATTGAATGCTTACCCGTTCGCAAGGTGGTTGGGGCATTCCCTAACGAAGAAAGAATGAGTTTAACTGACGCAATATTGTCCTCGACGGAATGCTGACCTTGCCCAGTGGCCCATCTGTCCGCACTTGAAGCAGGCACCAGGGTCACCGCTATACTTGGCTGTCCGGCCACCACCATGAGATATTTCGACGCGGATCTTGTTTCCCATGAAGTAGCCCTCGTGGTACTTGGCGACGCTTTCCTCCGCGGCTTCGCGGCTATCGAATTCCTAGAAAGAAGGCGGCGGTCAGGTCCAGAACGCTGCTGACAGGCGTTTTTTCGCCACGTACCACGAATCCGTACCCCACTCTGTTCACACGATGCATCGCCTTGGTTAGCGTGACTGTCCGAGCGCTGCAGACTAATACAAAACTCACTTGAGTTCGATGTTCACAATGTTCCCTATCTTGCCAAAGCAGCTCTCTAAGTCCTCCTTGCGAGTGTGCTCGGGGAGACCGCCAATATAGACCTTGTTCGGCTGTAGTCCCAGAGGAGCGCGAGCGGGTGCCCAGAGACGAAGAACATGAGAGCAGAAGCCGTCAGCGATATGAAATCAAACCAGAAGCCAGCAGAGGGAGAAAGAAGAGCAAGAGAAGGCGGAGGGGCGCTCGGGAGAGGAGACAGGGGCGCTTTTTTCGCCAACCAGTAGCCCAAGAACGCATTACGCGGCCCTGCAAGATAGGTCCCGATGCCGCCCCGTACTGTAGCGGACGCTGCGAGCGCATTCGCGGACGATGGTTGCCATGTCACAAGGCCCTGCGTGTCCTATAATTTATCGAGTGGGACATGGCAAGCTCCGGCCACGAGTGAGAGTGCAGTGTAGCATGATGTGAGCACGAGGAGGGTGGTGGTGGGCGAGGAGACGAGCAGGGCGAAGGGCGAGCCTACTGGGCCGAGAGAGCGATAGGAGGGAGGGAAGAGGGAGAGAGAGCAACAAACGGGGCACAAAGTAGAGAGACCGACTAAGCACCTTGATAATCTTCTCGCCGCGCTGGGGAGCGTCGGGGCGGGCGGTGGCACTGGGACTGTCTGTACCGGTTCCAGTGGCTGCACCGGGAGGGTAATCACCGCCCTCTGGGGCGGAGATGGCGCGGTCATCGGCGGGAGGGGCTGCGCCATTGGGGTCCAAGTCCCCGCCAGGACCCATGTGGAGGTCACGGGCGGAGTCGATGTCCATAGGATTCCAAGTACTCGGGTGTTTTGCGGGCGGATGGTCAGTGTCTTTGGTCGCGGGGAGAGGAGAGGCGGCCATGCAAGACAGAGGTGATGACGAGCAGGAAACAAGTTGGAACACGCCTTGTCTGCCTGAAAATCGGTATCATAATTTTGACCACCGCTGCTGGCGGAGCTGCCGCACACCCCGCCAATCTCCTCTCCCCGGCCTCGGCCTCATCCAGCTCCGCCAGGCGCCCGCTTTGTACGTAATCCTTTTATCCGACCCAACCACCCTCTCACGCAAACAATCCAGAAACACAACGGCGACACGTCAATACACCGGTCTGCACCCTACCGTTCCCCGCAACCATTTCCAAAATACGCTGGCACACTGATACGATGCTGCACGCCGCGGTAGGAGATCCGGAGGTGCTGTCGACCACATTTCTCACAGGAACTTGGGCGCCAGTTGTGGTCGCTCGATGGTTCTCGTTTCTTCTGCTTCCCTTGCTCTTCCACACGTATGTAACCCCCTCCCTCACAACTCCCACTATCACCGTCCTCTTCCATATCTTTCTGATGTTATTATCCATCGGGTGGCATGGTGAACCCTGACAGCTGCCAATATCATATATCCGGCGCATGCTCCCCCCTCCCACTCCGGAGCCCCGTCTGGGAACGGCGAAAGGGACCGGAAAAACTGCGGCAGCGTGTGAGAAGCCTCCCAGGACTCGGCGATTGTCAGAATAAGCTCTCGAGAACCCCATCTGGAGCGTCAAATGTGGTTGGGCCGTCCAGGGCCGTCCCTTATCCGGACCCCACCTGTCCGCTTGTTGACGCTGATCCAATTCAAACCTTGTTATTCGCCTATTCCTGACAGACTCGGATTCGACTGTGTCTCGAGTAACGGCCGAACGGCTTGTACATGCGGCTCTCACTGCAAAGAGACCCACGTTTCCTCCCTATGGAAAGCTGGCGAAAGCCTGCGGAAAGGGCTGTGAATTGAAAACTTTCCATCAAGCTTTCTTCATAGCGGAAAGGCTTTGGAAAGGCGCCAAACTAGAACCAGGAAAGGCTGGAATGCCTATTGTCTGCATGGAAAGACGCCTTTCCAAAGCCTTTCCTCCTTGTGAAAGATCTCGAAAATCTTGATCATTTCCAATGCCTTTCCTCACTGCCGAAAAGTGGCTTTCTTCGCAGTGTCTATTGTTGGCAGCGTCAAGAGTCTTTTTTGAACTTTGGAGAAACGCCAGAGCAAAAGCAGTTTTTAGGCAAGATGCGACTGGAAGCGCCTGGTGCGGTCTGAGTGCGAGGAATTCTACCCGTTCATCTTGCCCACAATCGAAAGAACCCGAATTCCTATTGTAACGGATACTTTTGCCTGATATTTGGATTCTACATCCAAGTAGCGTATGTACATTAGTTACAACCCGTAACGATGGAGCCACAGCTACATACAATGCGGACGAACAGCATACAACTGTTCGCCGCAAATGTCTATCAGAGAGCGTGTAATAGATATGTGGATATCGCGAACGGAAACTCGGACCAATTTGGGGAAAGTTCAGAAATACAGGATGTGAAGCAAGGACGATTGCGGATGGGACGATGCGGAGGAAAGGAAGACAACATACATATGAGAGTCGAGAGAGGGGGAGAGAGAAAGATACGCATATGTACAGCCCTATAATGATAGACGAGAGGGATGGCATGATAGGAATGTGGTATGCGCAGACGGATGGTAGTAAGTAGGATGAGAGCACTTGGGATGAGTGGGATCGCAGGAAAGCGCGAAATTAGCGGGGGGTTACGCATTAAGCATGGGGTTGGATGCACGGGGAGCGCTACGGGACGGGGATGGGGAACTAGACGCTAAGCAAATGCAATCTAAAGTTCTAGCATGCAAAGATGAAACGCCGAGACGCAAGCAAAACAGGCACCGAGACCGAGCACGGGGCGGTGTGTGCCAGCTGTAGGGTAAGTAAGGGTAAAAGGGTGACCGCACATGGTACCCAAGCCAAAGAAGGCTGGGGCCATGAAGCATATTAAACAGGGGAAGAAGAACCTCGTATGTAGGCAAGCACGTCCACGGGGCAGCACACACCCACCTGGGGCAAACAACGGAAGGTGGAAGGACAGACATCGGTACTTCCATCGCCAAAGCCCACACCACCACACCACCACGCAAGCGAAGCACGTCACGCTCGAAGCATCACGCCATCTCCAGACATCCCGCACCATCGCTCGCCACTCTGGCTCAGCGCTACGTGCATGGAGAGGATAAGAACTGCGCCCGCATCGCTCGCGGGCGCCGCAGTCCCCCCTTCCCCGCGACCTCTGTGCGCAAGTGCGTTGCCTCGGCGAGTGTTGCCCTCGATAAGCGGGAGATAGGTCGGTTGGCTGGAGGCGTTCACCAGCCCCACAGATCTTCGCTGAGCGGGTCGACTTCAAGCCAGGAATGATTCACCATCTCACGTGCGTGCTTCCGTTCCCGGTGGTCGATGACAAGCATGGGCTCAAGGAAGGCGCAGAGCTTCGTCGCGTCCTCCTCTGCCCAGAGGTACTTCTCGACCATCACGCGCTTCAGCGGCCACGGCTTCAGGTTCCGGATGTACCGCAGCGAGCCTGTTCACAAACCATCCGTCAGCATCAGTTCCAGCACCCGGAGTCGCGCGCTGAGAGCGTCACAAAAACGGAGATATGAAGGGGGACCAGCTCCAACAATGGGAGAGGACAGCGACCCAGAAAGGGCAACATGAACAATTCGGCATCAGGCCCGCTGATCAGCCCATCGACACGTCAACATCAGCGCAACCCCCCACTGGTACCTTCGAGCACAGGCGTTCGAACAAACAGAAGCGCGACGCCTGCACCCGGGGCACGCCACTACCGAGCAGCCATCCGAATCCGGGCACATATCGCAGCCACGCTCGACAAATATAAGGCGCCCCCTCCCCCTTCGTCCCCCTTCTCCCCACAAGTACAGGAAGCCCCGGCCTCGCGACGCACCTGAGCTATCGAACAGCTCCCTGCTGAACCTGCCGTTCCACTTCGTCTCGCCGTACTCCCCAAGGAGTTCGATGATCTGCGCGACGTGATCGTCGTCCTTGCCGAACAGGTCGCCCTGGCTCTGCGGGTCGAAGAGGTACTCCGCGGTGAGTAGCTCGAACACGACACATGCAACGGACCAGATGTCCGCCGTCGCACCCCAGTCCGCGCGCCCGACAATCGCCTCGGGCGAGCGGTACTGCCGCGTCTGGATGTCCTCCGTGTAGTGCTTGCACGTTGGGGTCGCGTTTCCCAGGTCCGCGATCTTGATGGCTACGGGGAGCGGCGGGGGCATGGGATCGGGTTCTCGTGGTTGGGTATCGGGCGGCGGCGATGCTGGAGGATGTTGGGAACATGATGAGGGGGCGAGGTCGCGGGGGGCAGTCTGGGTGAGTAATGAGGGACCTGCTGCGGGCCGTGTTGAATGTTGTGGACGTGGTTCGCTATCCTTTGCAGCGGACTCCGTGCCGCATGTGCAGGTGCATAGGGACTCAGCGTCCTTCTTCCCCTCGATTGAGGCGGCGAACGTCATCTTGAGCAAACCGCTGGTGACGCTTGCAACGGATGTAGGGGCGGTATCGTTGCTCAGCGACGTCGCGACGCTGGAGGACATTAGTACGGAGTCGTACACTCCGCTCGAGCGGCCACTCCTGCTCGAATCCGATCCCTCCGGTGTTGATGTACATGAGTCGCTGAATAGGTTCGTAGTCAGAGCAAGCTTGCTAACGCTCTTTCTCCGAACCTCGTTCATCCTCGGCGACGATGATGATAACGACGCCAGCGCGCTCTGTGCGGAAGCTACTCGAGAAATGTAGCTTAAGCGTGCGGGAGAGTTGGGACAGCTGTAGGAGGACGGGCTTGGGAGCGGCTGCGAGTCAAAGATTTGCACCTGGCGCTCGCAACCGCTCTTATGTCGTGGTATCGCGACAGAGGATCGCGTCAGCTGCTTCAGGGGGACAGCGACCTTCCTGGATGTTGGGGAGGGTGAACGCGACAGTTCGCTTTGGATATGCGCTTCCACGTCTGGTATCGAGATAACTATATGCAGAGTTTAACATCTGACCTCTGCGAAAATAGCATAGAAGCACTCACGGATGTTCTCAGGCTTGATGTCGGTGTGAACCAAGTCGCATTCGTCGTGGAGGTATTGCAGTCCAAGAAGCGTCTGCTTCGCAATGACCTTGACGAGGTCGACAGCAACGCCGGTCTTCTTATGGCGTTCGATGAGTGTCAGCAGGTTCTCGCCTAAGGGCTCGAATACAAGACATATGTGGCTATCGGCAGAGGTAGCATGGTCGAAATGGTCGAGAAAGGAGACGACATGATGACGTCCCGGATGAGAGGGATTTGCGTCCATAACTTGTCGCAAAAGCTTGATCTCATCGCGAGCGGTCTCAGCATAACGGCCTGCGGATTTAACCACCTTTAAGGCGGTGTGTTTACGGGTGCTGTGTGAAGAATTATCAGCCTCAGTATCCTTTTTCCAGTAACACATATATGCAATCCAAGTCCTGATACGAATAGGACGGGAGTCTCAAAACCTTCCATCATATGCATTCGCCACAAACTGGTCGCCTGAAAGGCGGCGCCCGTCTGCGATCTGAAACCGCCGCTCGCCACCTCAGGTGATATCGATAAAGGTGTGCGATGGCATGAATGCACTAACATCCATGGTGGTGGGATCCTGAGGCCGGTAAGAGCGTACCAAAATAATACGCTCATTCTACGCTTTAACGGTCTGCGACGCCACCAAGCACAACATATATTCATACAATATGGCGAACGAGCTGGGAGGTGGACAGGTGGCGAGTGCATAGAATATGATGGCAGGAAATCCACCGAGAAAAATTAGAGGCACCAATGGATGCGCCCGTCATGCCGGCGGTTGGAGATGGGCACCGAAATTTGAACGCCGCAGAAAATCAAAAGACGGGAAGCTGTTGAAAGGAGGGAGACTCACTGATTATCCTTGGCGAGCCATACGGTAGAAAAATGTCCCCAGCTGGTCGTGTGATGTGAGCCTGGTGTTGACAATCGTCCGCAGGCGCAAAGCACCTGGAGGACATGTAATAAGAGTACAAGAGGACGTACCCAAGTTTGCGGAGAACGAGATATCTCCCGTCCTTAAAGGTGTCGTTTATCTTGACCTGGAGATATCCTCCGGCGTTGTAGTCTGCAGGGGCCTCCTCGTCCTTGGAATAAACATCTGGGACGGGCACGATCTTGGGGCCGGAGGAGGTGACGACGTATTGGTATTTCGCGCAGGGCTGCTTTGGCGCCATGAAGGGAGGGAAGGAGAAAAGAGAGGAAGCACCGGGAGCTGGTGCAGCGATGTGGCAGGGACGAGATAACAACCAGCGGACGCCTCTCTTACCCCATCCGCCCCAGCTTACCTCAGCATTCCTTATCCGGCACCGACCACTTCCCGCTGATTCCGACCCTTGGCTCCGGCCTTATCGCGGCCGTTCCAGCCAATCACTGGGCACCGATTAGCCCGGGGATATCGCGCGCCTCCCCCATTGGCACGTTACGTACTCTCTCTCCTCCCCGCTCCGCCTTCGCCTCCCCGCTTGTCAACATACCTATCCCGGCTGCTCCCGAGTCCCGACCCCGGCGACCCGCACCTCCCGTTCGCAGACATCATCCGCGTTGCCTGAGCCTCCACTAGGCGAACACCACAACACCGCGGGAGAAGGCTTCAGTCTCTTCCTCATGCCTGCCCTGATCACCTCTGTCCAATTCTAACACCTGCGGAAAGCTATCCTCTCGAGTCAACGCAGCGTGGAGTCAGGATCCTCCGTTTAGGTTCATAACAGGCAGTCGATTCCTTAGTAAGTCTCGTTCCGAATCTCGGAAAAGTCGTTGCTGCTCGTCCCGTCATATCCGATCGGCCTCAAGCACAAGCGGAATTTCCGTTCAGTCTAACAACGCTCTCACTACGTGGGTGTCTGACGACGTTGAACCGCAAATCGTCCGCACGTCTTAGCAATCAGAGCTTGCAACGAATGTCCCAGTGCATAATGGGGCGCAGTACTGCGCCCCGACGATTCGTGGAGGTCTGGCGCACTCGAGCTCCGGAAGGACCTTGCAGCTCCTAACTGTCAACGCGATGATATCGCCGTCGGCCCGTCACCGTACGGCCTCCATCGTGCCCGCAGGCGCTGGACTAAAGAGAAGATGAGGATTGAGATTGGTACGTTCCGTCGCTTGGTTTGGCATCTCCGCCGCAACCCAGCGGAAGTACTGATCCAACCTCGAGCTTGAGCTTTGTCGACGTTGCCAGAACTTCTCGCAAACTATATGAATGAAGGCGTCAAGTCATGCGATGCGAAGCTGCGATACCGATCAGAAGGTTTGTGGCGTTTCGTCGAAGCGTGGATTGACTTCTGTCATATAATACCAGTGCTGCTTCCCGCGCATTACTCGGAAATGGACGGACGAAAAGGCATGCGCTGCACATGTCCGTTGAGGTTGATCCAGTTGCTCCGATAAGTACCCTTGAGCAACGAGAAAAGACAACCCAGACCCTACTCTCGCGGTGTACTTTACCGATCCTACGCTACTGTAGTCATCAAATGCTATGGCCCAGGCCTATCCATTCCACAGTGTTCAACGGGCCCGCCACTACAGGGAAGGCATCTAGTGCGTCCACTTCTAGCGCCGTCGTACTTCCTCGTGAGCAGATGCCCGCTCTGAAGCTGCATGCAAACGGAAAAAGTATATTCGACTTGCGGATCCCACGTCAGCCGAACGTCTGTCAGAGAATCCTTGCGTATCAACAGTTCCTCAGGAAGTTGATTCGACAGCGAGTCATAAACGAGGCATGGACAAACACCCGTACGCTTTCTTCACAACACTGACATTTAAAACCATTTGCGAGCTCTTTCTAGGCATTCTCAATGTCTGGCCTGCCTGAGGAATGTTACGAATATTGTCGGTGCAGGAGAACAACACGGCCAGTAAGATGGAATTCGTGTTCTGTCTCTCGGTTTTCACATCCAAATCTCGGCTTCATCAGCAAATAATACGGCCTTAGTGTGTCCTCGGTGCTCACCTAAATAATACCGATGAGATCACAATGTGCCATCGATCTTCTAGCCAAGTTCACGCAGCCTCAATAGTCCTGGTGAAGTAGGTAAGGGATATGGGTGATTACTGTACATATACCTAGAGCAACTCAGCACCGAATGGAAATAGGATTGCTTCTCGGAGGCGCACCCTAACACGGGGTGCGAATCAGGGTAATATGCCCGGCATTAGGGTAAAGATTATTGTGAAATTAGTCTAAATGTCTGTACCGTCCTTTACCTCAGATATTGTAAAGGTCTTTATAGACCGATCGTAAAAGCCGGCGCATGTGGTGACAGGACTGTATTCGACTAAAAGAGGCGATACGGTCGTTGCGGCGAGGGATGGTAAAGCAATTCGGACTAATCTCACCCTAATCCTCACAGTATTTCAGGTGGAGTATCTTGATCGCACCTAGTGGTGTACTAAGAGACACTGGAACTTAGCTCGATACAGATTGGTGCTTGGCGTTGAGTCGCCAAACGGGCACTGATGAGCCAGAGCAACGGGGCCACGACGTCATGTTCCTGAGAATCAATCACAGGCGCAAACTTGGCTGACTGATGAAATTCATGAACCCGAAGAAGACTGTTAAGTACCAGCAGCCAAATCTGGTTGAATTTTGCGGTCGTTGCAATTGTAGCTCACGTCGGTAACCTCGTCTGCGAGTCGCTCACCCCCTTGCAGTCGCCGCCAGCTGTGGCTTTTGTGGGCGCTCTCAGGGATTTATGCCGCGCGGCGGCTGGCTGCTCCATCCGAACTTACCGCATTTGGATAGCACGCGCCAAGCCCTGGAACTCGCCAGTGTGCCACCAATTGCGTGTGTGGCTCGTTCAACGTTCATCCGCATGATACCAGTGACCAGTGTCTATGGCGACTCCCTGCTTTTCTCTCCCACATAACTACCTGCCGATTACGCATGTGCCCTCTGCTTCTTCCTCTACGCCACCTATAATCTGCTTCACGCCCCAGTAACCTGCCGTTATACGGCCCGGCATCCAGTGGGAACACTCTATCGGTGACCATCTATCCTTAGTACACGGACGAAACGGAACTGCAGCTGCTCTGTACTGCTCTATATTCTGCACCTCCTGCTTCTCGAGCTCCTAGTGAGCTATTTTTTTCGCCAACGCCTCGCACACCCAGATCTTGCTTATCCGTGGCTGAGTAAATCGCAATCATGAACGCGGTAGCCGGCCATATTTCAAGGAAGTTCATTGGGGCGGTCGAGGACGAGTGGCAACTTTACAGGTCTGTCCCTTGTCTGCAGCCATGGGTCTCCCTCCACCTAACCCGCTGTATAGTAACCACTCTTCTGATTATACTATTGGGCCTCCAATTGGATTTGGGGCGTCCTCCGTCGTGTATGCTGCCAAATACCAGCCTCGCGATGGCACCACCCCAATTCCCTGCGCTTTCAAGGTCCTAGACCTTGACCGCCTTCCACCATCTGCTCTTCGACTCCTGCAAAATGAAACACAATTCATGTCCCTGTCCAAGCACCCAAACGTACTTCGAGTTCGTGGAACCTGGATCGACGGCCACAAACTGTATATTGCTATGCGACTCATGAACGCAGGCTCCGTCGCCGATGTCATGCGCTACCAATGGCCGGGGGGTCTCGAAGAGGAGGTCATACGATGTATCCTCAAGCAGGCCCTGCAGGGACTCAAGTAGGCATCTCGTCTATGACCGCGTTACATGTGGACTGACCGCGGGTGCGCCGCTCTATAGTTACTTCCACATCAACGGGCTCATTCACCGCGACGTAAAGGCGGCCAATCTCCTCATTGACGACGACGGCACGGTCCTGCTCGGCGACCTGGGAGTCGCCGCCTTCCTGTGGGACTCGGGAGGCCCGCAACCGAGCAAGTCCCGCACTATCAACTTCGACCCATTGATACGGAGCGCTCAGAATAGCCATAACCTCCCCCACCAGCGGGCACCAGCTCCGTCAGCGACTCCCCAGCGGCCGTCTATTCTGGGGAAGCGGAAGTCGTTCGTCGGCACACCCTGCTGGATGGCGCCAGAAGTCATCAACGGGAAGACGTACGACGCGTCTGCTGACATCTGGTCGTTCGGCATTACGGCGATCGAGCTCGCGCAGGGTCGTGCACCGCGCTCCCGCTTAGACCCACACAAGGTGCTCGTCATGACCGTCACCGACCCCCCACCCCAGCTCGAGCGCAGCGCGGGCCCGCACTCGTACTCGAACGCGTTCGCTGAGATCGTCAGCATGTGCCTGAACAAGGACCCCGCGAAGCGGCCCACAGCGGCTGATTTACTCCAGACGCACTTCTTCAAGAACGCGAGGAAGCCCGGCTATTTGTGCAGCGCGATCCTGCGTGGCCTACCTCCGCTGACGCAGCGCCAGGAGCGCCGGAAGCAGCCGTCCATCCACACGCACCTCACGATGGACAGCTGGGATTTCTCGAGCCTCCCTGCGTCGCCCACGACCTCGATCTACGGCCACCACCGCCGGCCGATCGGCCTCGTGCCGCCTCAGGGTCTCTTCGAGATAGAGGGGGAGGTTCCGTCCGACTCTGACAACGGCGGGGGCGGGGTGGACGTAGAGGACCAGGCTGAGGGCGACCACGCTGCCATCGATGGGCACAGTAGTGCGGAGGCGTACGCGGTCCGGATTCGGGCACGGCACCGAAGCTCCCTGAGCGTCGGGCGCAGCCTACATTCGCGCAGCCGGTCGGGGTCTCACCACTCGCTTCACTCCCACCACTCCCACTCGCGACACCAGTCGCACGACGATCGGCCAACGGTCCGTTCTATCCAGGAGGTGATCATCTCGGGCGCAGACGAGGAGGAAGACGAATCGTCCGATACGGATCGCGACCAGGAGCGACTGGAGACCAAAGGCATCCCTGTGGTGGTATCCCCGATTTCGCCAGCATTCGCAACACTGGATGTCCCTGCCGCGTCTCAACTGTCGGTATCGCCCGCCACATCGACGCACTCGTCTACATCCGCCGCATCGTCTGCGAGCTCGCCGCTGACGCCGTCGACGCCGCCGTTGTCGTCCTCGTTGGGGAGCGCTGCTGGCGGTGGAAAGTCGCAGCGCGGCAAACTGTGGCGCAAACTCACCGGCAAGCTCGAAGTAGGAGAGCCCGACGGCTGGAACGTTAACGGGAAGGAGAAGGTTCAGGCCGCGGCATCGCCGCCGCCCCCTCCGAGCGTGGGCGGTGGCAGGCGCAAGAAGTCTTTTGGGAGCGTGTTTGGGCGGACAGCATCGATGAGCGCTGACTTGGTCCGAACAGCTAACCGGACGATGTCTCGTGAGTGCTAATGGCGCTGGCTGTATTGCGGGAAGGGCTGATATCCCCGCTCTTGACTCCTTCCCGTAGAATCCAAGCAGACTGGATAACTATGCTATGCTCTAATCAGGATTAGGATAACTTGTGTCTCGTACAAGGACATTCATTACCACTCCAACAGTGGTCGTAACTCTCGGGTCTCTGCATCGCGCATGGCGTCACGACAGAATCCAATGTACTATATCCCTCAGTGTACTATAATGTATTTGTAGCGTTAGTACAAGCTGGTTAAGTTATCCCCGTGTAGCTTGCACAGCACGTCCTTAGTCGATCTTCGTACGCTCGTACTAGTACTTAGCACTGTTCCAATTTTGCTTGCTGGATACCTGACATGTTATTATCGGCCGGACCTCATAGATTGGGGCGGTTTTTCAGGAGATATTGCCTAGCATAGCCAACTGCGAAATGAATTAACGACTGCGCGAGCGGATATCCGACCTCCGGAACACAGATGAACACTGCGTGCGCAGTGCAGGCGGTTTGCGAGACGTGTCCGGAAGAGGGAGGCAAGATAGACGCCGAGATCGATAACATCTCCATGTGACGTCTTTGCACGTGTTGGTTGATCGTTAGACGCCGGTCACCCGAATGCTCGATTCGGATCCGGCTTCGGCGTTGGCTTCATCCAAGATTCTCTCTCCAGTACTTACCCTCGCACCTCCATATCCTGCCGCACCCTTCTGTGCCCTTTCCTGTTCTCGTCCTGCTCCTTGCCTTCCACCGCCATGTCCTCCACCGCGGAGGCAGCAGCGGCCGCAAGAGCCGCGTCCATAGACGCCGCTCAGAGTGCGACGGCGCTGTTCGACATCCATCTCAAGCTTCTCAGCGAATCTTACCTCGCCTTCTTTGTCGAAAGGTGCGCGGTCTCCCCTCACGCTTGCCTACTCGCCCTCAAACCCCTGCAATGACCACAGGAAACGGATAGAGGAGCAATAGTGCGTGATTTTGTGAGCATACATTGCCCGTGGCGGCGCTCACACGCTGGTGCAGTGTTGCATCCCTTATGAAACTTCACCGCAAATCCAAGGCCCTCGATGCCTATATGGACGATCGGATGGAGTTGAGCACCACACGATTGGCGTGGAATGAGATAACCGATAATGTCGAGCGAGGTGCGTACGCCGTCGCATTTGCAGTTCCCATCCCTAGGCATGAGTTCACCATCGCGGAATAGAGGCCGGCGCGCACCAATCGTTCGTGGATACTCTGGGGACACAAGTTATTGACCCGCTGAATAAAGTCAAGGTTCGTGATACATCTTCTGAATGCTGATATGTGTGCACAACAGCCATATATGCAGGACGAACAAGATCGAATACGCAAACGTATACGTGAGGACGTCAAGGATGCCATTACCGCCCACAACGAGTACGCGGAAAACACCCTTCCCCGCCTCAAGCGCAATTATCTCAAGAAATGCCAGGAGGCCGAGGTTCGTTCCCCCACCCCACGTTCATTCCGTCGTCCTGTGGCGACCTATCCTCCCGCGTCTCATCTCACATGTATTGACATCGTCCCCCTCCCTATTTGGCGTGTACAGGAGTACAAGTCTGCAGCCTCAGTAGCCATGTCCGCGGGCCCTACTTCCCCACAGGAGCCGAATAGCATGGCACCACTCGCCAAATCGCCCTCAGCGCAACCCACTAACGGCGCACGGCCAGTGGTCACCGGCCCCCAGCCACTCCGCCCGCTCGAGCGCCGCGCATCGCAGAGCGCACATCGGAACCGATCACCATCGGCAGCGGCATCGACGTCCACCGCCCTCCATGACCTTGCGCACCAGGGGAAGAAGCAGCTTAACCAGCTGATGACCTTCTTGGATAAGGGCGGGAACGTTAGGGATGGAGGGCGGTCCGATAACGCGCTTCGCCAGGTGCGCGCGAAGCGTGAGGCGGACGAGGCTGGTGTGTCATATCTCTTTTGGCGGCGACATTGCGTGATACTGAGTCTGTTGGGAACGTGTAGACAAGGAGTATCGGAAGGGCGTCCATTGGCTGGAGACGCTCCGGATACGGCGAGTGAAGATCCTCGAGTCCGGATTCAAGGTCACACAGAGTTCACCGATGTACGTGTCTTGATACTGACTGTATAATCCAGTCCTTGGAGGCGTTTGTGCGCGAGTCGTCAGATATGCTGAGGAATGTCCTGGACGTGTACATGGACAGTCTAAGGTCCGTCTCCTATTGAAAGGTATGGCTTGTCTTGTGTGCTCACTGGGACGCATCCATACAGTGCTGCCGCGACAATTCAAAGCCAACTATGTGAACATGGCCGACGAATGGCGGACAAGATTGTTCCTCAGCAGGATGGTGCTGCGATAGCGGCTAACATCCCTCGTATGCTTGCCATAATGGTCCCCAGGCCGATTTATTACTACAACTTCATCGTCGGCGAGTGCAAAGACCTCATCTTCGGTGTCAGCCTGGTCGACTATGCGACTGCACGGGGCCCGCTGGAAGGCGACGTTCCCAAGATCATCCGCATATGTATTGAGGACATCGACAGACGGGGACTTGACGCCGAGGGGATTTACCGGGTGAGCGGAATCTTGTGCATCTTCCATTTTACATTCTGACTCGTACGCCGATCGTAGGTTTCTGGAAGGCACGCAGCTGTGCAAGAGGTATGCGCCTTCATCAAACCTGACATATGCGGGGTTTTTGACTCCTATTATTAGCTGCAACACAAGATTGAGCGCAACGAGGCTGCATTTGCATTCAATCCTACGATGGACGATGTATACTCTGTGTCGTCGTTCCTAAAGGTGCGGCGAAGCGATATCGTGTCGACCGAATAATATTTGACGATGAAACATAGATGTACCTTCGCGAGCTGCCTGAGCCCGTGTTTAAATTTCCTCTGCAGGAGCGAATGCAACACACGGAGGGTATTGGTGCGGCGCTTATTGGGGTCACCGCTAGTGGATTGTGTCTAACCACGACGTAGATGACCACATCGCGAACAACTTCTCAGTGCTTCGATCGAAGATCCGGCGGCTGCCACCCATCCATCAAGCGACCCTGCGGGCCCTGGTCGAGCATCTCGCCAGGATCGCATCTCATTCAGATAAGAATAAGATGGACCCAAAGAACCTTGCCATCGTGTTCGGTTCCGTGATCTTTGGGGAGGATGAGATGCCCAAAGCGGGCGACATTCTTGGCATGCAGTCGTGGAAGGTTAGTTCGCGGTCACCGGCACTGTACGGGCTATATTGTCTTCGATTGCTGACGGTTGTTTTAGGACACTTTAATGGAGGATCTCATCACGAACGCCCACATCTTGTTCCAGCAGAGTGGCAGTAATTCTCCACCACTGCCCTCTGCGCCGCTCAACGAGTCCGCGGCCCCAATCACGTATGGTTCGCAGCATACGAAGGTACTGTCTAGCATGCCACCTCCACCTGTGCCCACATCGCCACGGAGGGGACACCAGAAGTCGTCCTCAGTCTCCACCATCCGTTCGTCTCTTGATGTCCCGCGTCCGCAAATTTCGCCGCAGGATTTCACTCCTCAGCTCCCTCCGCGGCCGGCGAACAGCATCCATCCCTCGCTGCGCGCGGGGCCACATGCGTCGCCGGCGAGGCAGATGCCTTCCGTTCGCACCGGGCAGTTCTTTGATGACGACATGCTGATCACACCGCAGAGCTCCATCTCATCGCGGGAGAATGGGAGCTCAACGTCGCTCCCCCCACCTCCGCTGCCCCATTTCGAGGAGGAGGCTGAGTCGGAAACGACCACAACTACAGCCATCGAACCCGAACGAGAACCGTTGCCGAAACAGCCTTCGCGGCAAACAACACCCGAGCTCCCACCACGTCCGATAACTTCCCCAGTACCGCCCCGAACCCAGGACTCCCCCAACGGCTCGTCAGTGGAGGCCTACACTCCCCATCCCCCGCCGTCCCTCCGTTCTGCGTCTCATGAGACTGGCATCGAGATGTCCTCGACTGCTACGGCAGCAGCGTTTGCGTCAGCGACGCCCTCGCCTACGTCGTCGTGCCACTCAAGCCCGTCGAAGCGGTCTGCACATTCACGCAAGGATTCGGATTAGACATTCTTCCCTCTCCTGGACACGCATGATCATGACCACCATCTATTCATCTACCAACTAACGAATGCGCCAGACGATGTTGCCACGAGATGTAATGACTCTGTTGGATACTCCCTAGTACCTTCTCCGGTGTGTGTACTCATTTTATATTGCGTAGTTCGTGTTCGATTTGTAGTACACCTTCTTGACATTGCCTCCCCTTCTTGACATTGGTTCCCGCCATGCGGTCTATGTAGGCGGCTGGATTTTCCCGTTACACACATACGTACACGTGTGTTATTTCTCTCCACCCTTCATACACGATACCATGTAATGTGCCTAGCGTATGTGTTGTACGAATCTATTACCTATTTCGGACCCTCTAGAATCCCTTGGTGCGACGCGTCACTCGTAACAGAAGACATACATTTAGTCCAAGTAGACCAACTCAGTTGTGGGGTAGTGATGTGGTGATGCGATGCAAGACAGCGTCATAGATGCAGATGCGGATGTACAGAATCAAGAGCGAAGAAAGCAAGAAATATAGCCAAATGCGAGAAGATAGGGTTCACGACAGATCCCAGTAGTTCAGAGGATATCCTGCCACAGCTCAAGTTCCTCGTCGATATCAACCTCATGCCGCTTAGATACCTGCCCGTTCGGCGCATCTGGAACCTTGCTGTCGTGCTCGGCCATCCATTCCAAGACGCGTGGGTGTGCGCGGACCCTAGAGAACAATGAGAACTCGAGCGGAAGCACGGATGACATTCACGTACTTGGCTGGATCGAAGTTGAGGACTTGCAACGCCTCCATACGGGTCGCCCTTGACAGGGCCACGTATGCTATGCATACGGGTTCGGTATTTGGCAAGATGCCATACAGTTATCGTGCTCACCTTGTCCCTTCTCGAAGATCCTACTGAGGTCCACACGCACGCGCTCCAAGGTCTGGCCTTGCGATTTGTGGATGCTCAGTGCCCAGGCCAGAATCAATGGCACCTACACAACCCCTCAGAATCAGAAGCTCCAGAGACATACACTGAGAGGAGTGCATACCTGCTCTCGGACAGCTTCAATGCCTCCTTCGGCATTGACGACCTCGAATGGCAGAGGCACACAGAGCATGAGCGGCCCGCTAGCGAACTGCACCGCCGGCCAGACAGTGTTGAGCGCGAGGATTTTCTTGAGTTTCAGCTCGTTCTGCTCCTTCTGTGCGGCCTGTTGCTCTTTCTCCCGCGGTCCTAACGGCTCGCCGGTAGGTGGCTTCTGTATGAACTCAGGGACTGCTATCTGCGCGCCCTTCGCGACCGCCTCGCGCGGCTTGTAGAATGCAACGACCTTGCCGATGGAGCCGTTCACGAGGAGACCCTGAATGATGTTCTTCAAGGGATACAACGAGCGCGTGAGACTAGGCCGAAAGGTGTGTCACATAGGCGCAGACGCACCTTGATGAGCATCACCTGAGCCCCAACCTTGAGAGGAAGTGTCTTGGGGGCAACCATGTCTCGCAGCGCGCGCTCGACGCGTTCGAAGGGGAATGGGTTCCCGTGTTCGTCACGTCCAGGGGAATCTATCGAATGGTAGTTCTTCGGCTGGCCCTCCAACTTGTTCAATCGGGCGGTGTTGGCAGAATCCACTTCCATGCGCGTAGGGTAGCTTTGGACAACATGTCCGAGATTAGTGTCAGGACTCCCGCAAAGACGCAATGGTCTTGTGACGAGACTTACAGTTCTGTAGGCTCAATGCCATCGTCATATTGCACGTGGCGAGAAAGCTTTCTGAATGAAAGCGTGGCCTGTGGGTCCATCTTCCCGAAACGCATGGCGTTCAACATGTCAACGAATTCTGGCGAATCTCTTTAGACATGGCGCAGAAGATAGAGATACGAATATATGCTCACTCTGATCTTTCTGCCTGAAGACTTTCTTGAGGACGATAGGGTCACCCACACATCGAGGCCAGGTTTCAGAGTCAAACGCGAAGCAAGCAGGGATTTGTGCTCCTGTGGATGACTTGTCTGGAACCGGGGGCAGTTGACAGAAGTCGCCAGAGAGGACAAGCTATGAGACTCCGCTCCGTCAGGCAAGTACCGGCAAGAGCATATAAACTGGTGCTGGACCTGAATCCCACCAAACGGGTAGTCGTTCTTCCGAAGCTTACGAGCGATATATTCCTACCAACTCAACATCAGCTTACCGGCAAAACGAAAGACGAGCCTAAAGCTACTCACCAGCTTATCGAACAGCTTCCCGTCAATCATCGAGACTGCCCGATATCAGTACCTGCACGCAGACCCGACAAGCACAAAGAACCCGGACGCACTCTCGTCAATGATCAGCGTCTCGACCGTCCTCCACCGGTCCAAGATCTTCGATTTCCTTGTCTCCGTCGGATCCTTGCTCAAAAACTCCATCTCCTCCGCCGTTAACTGTATCCCCCTCCTCTTCTTCTCCCAGAGGTCCTTCCGCTTCTTCTGGTCCTCCTTGTACGCCTTCTTCGCGATCCCGTATATCTTCGCGACGAGCGCCTCCTTGTCCTCCTTCCCCAGCCCAATCCCCGCCCACGAGTGTAGCGTGCACCCCCCAATGTTGATCGACGCGATCCCCGTCGACGCGGTGATGCCGAGGCGCAGGCTCGATCGCCCGCCCTTGGCCTTGATGATCTCCCGCAGCAGCACGGACTTGCCCGTCCCCGCGGACCCCGTGAAAAACACGCTGTCACCGTGCTGCACCTTCGACAGCACGTACAGCTGCTCTGGTGATAGCTCGAACTCGTGCACAGGTCCCGCCATGAGTATCCCCTGGGGCGCCGTGAGCGGCGGAGCATCCTCGTCTGCACCCACAGGCGGTTGCACGCCATGCGCGTGGCCTGGGGTGGCTTGACGGAGCGGGGGCATGCTCGCTCGTGCAGCACTTGGCGGCGGCCCGTCGAGAATCTCGATATCGTCGTAGTCTTCGTCCTTGACATGCACGCTGGCGGGGGCGGTCTGCGCCCTACTGTGGCTTGCCAGTGGGGGGCCATCGAGCATCTCGATATCGGAGTCCCACTCATACTCGGCGGGGTACGTTTGCGAGGTGGACTGCCCATTGGTCGGCGGTGGTCCAGGGAGGATCTCAATATCGTCCGTCCTGTCGAAGTACGTGTCGTAATCGTCTTCCTCCTTGACCTCTTGCTTGACGGCATACCGAGAGACGCTATGCTGCTGGCGTGCTCCGGATGTGGAGGGGCCAGGGTCACCGTACCTTTGTGTGGCGGGTGGCATCGCCGGGACAGCAGGTTCTATCCCAACCACGAACAATGAACAACAGTCAGAGCCACAGTCCTATAGACGAGTACCAAACGAACGGAACGCACGCCGATATGGCGGAGGAACATCGTTAGTAGTTGCATCCGCTATACCCTCTAACCACGCTTGTGCCTCTTGCACCGAACGGAAGGCCTTGTAGATCACATTCGGCACACGAGAGACCTATCACAAAAGACCATCAACTTTAGGATCTCGCCGATGGATGGTAATGAACATTCACGTTGGCTTTGCACTGACAATCAAGAGTCAACGGGGTGTCTGCGGCAGACAAACGGAGCTTGATGGTATGGCGCACCTGGTCCCAATCTGTGTAAATCTGGGTGCCCTCTCTCCCGTTGTGGACAGCGTAGTACTTGATTTTGGCCATAGTGCATACAGCTTCCTTTCAAAAGCACGTGGAGGGTGAGGGATGGAACGGGAGTGGGGGGCGTGGACAAGAAGCAAAGAGGGTGCCTGCGGCTTGCCTGTTGTGCATGTCAACGCGCTCCGTGCTCTGGCCCACTCTCGCACAATGCGCTGGTCGCGTCCCGCGTACCATCACGTGGGCCCGTTTCCGCGCGTGCACATACAGTGACTTACAAAACTGTTTCCAGAAATGGTTACCTCCGACCGTTTTGGGTATAACTCTGTAACTACTTATCGGATTAATATGAATTAAAGTGTGTTTGGTAGATATGCTTCTTGGCTTTCAATCGGTATATAAATCATATCTAACGGATGA
>BACB01004946.1:0-45812 GCA_000338015.2 Ganoderma multipileum BCRC 37180
ACAGCCCCGAGGAATGTATCCTTGAGCATTTTGTGGACTTGAACAGCCGTATCGGCCTTCCCGGTCTCGATAAGTCGGGAGGCATGGCGGACAGTAGTGGAAGAAAGAAGGGATGGATGGCCTCCCTTGGACTTGGGGACCTCGGGAGCGAACTGAGAGCAAATTTTGCTGATCTGGCTCCTGCTAACACCAGTTTTACCCATAATATAGGTAATACTGTGGCGTTGTTTGGAGAGAGAGATGACTTTGTCGACAAGAGCCTGAGAGAGAGCAAGAGGCATGGTGGTGGTCAAGGAAAGAGTTGTACTGCCCGGAATTATGGCAGGGATTGATGTTCATGACCATGCCAACCAATATTCCCACCAACCGTGGGATGTTTACACCGGAATTTGCTTTACATGAGCTGGAAGAGTGCAGCCGAGAAGAGAGTTACAAAACTGTTTCCAGGCATGGGTGGTACAAAGTGGTCGGTATCTCGGCGAGTTTTTATCCGTTAGGTATGATTTATATACCGATTGGAAGCCAAGAAGCATATCTACCAAACACACTTTAATTCATATTAATCCGGTAAGTAGTTACAGGGTTATACCCAAAACGGTCGGAGGTAACCATTTCTGGAAACAGTTTTGTAAGTCACTGTATATCCAATGATAAGTGATAGCGCCGGCGAGCGGCAGAGCCCGATACCACACACTGAGGACATGGCATCGACAATTGTTATTCGCAGAAGCGTAGCAACGATACAGGAGTGCGTAGTAGTACAAGATGTTGATCGACCCGGAGACGTATCAAGGCGCGTATCGTGTACAACTCGCGACTGGTAGCGGGAGTAAATGAGGTGGATGCAAAGCGAGGAAAACGGAAAAGAGGAAAAGCAGGTAATAAGTAGTCAACGGGCATGAAGGTTAAGATGTGTGCTGCGTATGACGCAGGTAAAAACTTTTGGAAACGGGAAGTGGAGATGACAAGCGGGAGAGAGATGGAAAGAGAAAACAGCGTGAAGAGGACGAAGGAATATGTTGTGTGGCAACCAGATCCAAGAAGAGGAGACAGGAGAATCGTGAATGAATGCAACTGTACCGAGCCCCAGTAAATTCTAACCACTGCCGGCGCAGAGGCAACGACATCCGATATCAGCCGGAAGGTGTCGAAACGACGATTAGGCTGGTCGCGTGCAAGACAGAGGCATCTTCTTGAAAAGTGATGTAGCGGGGACCGAACGCTGAACATTGAACAGTAAACCAGGGGTTGCATAGGTGGATGGAGACAAAACGCGACAAAAGAAGAGCGGGAGATGGAGGGGCCGACATGGCAGTTGACATGGACATTGGAACGAGAGGAGAGCTGGTCGAAAACAAGTCGAAAATGATGACGAGGAAGCGGGAGCTGACGAAGCAGCTGTGGGGCATGCCACGTGGGTTCTCACGTGACAGTTGCACAAACCTTGTGGAGTCGATCACCGACAAAGACCCTCTACCGTTCCGGCATCGGGAATAGCCCTCCTATGGACGCGGCGACTTGCACTCGAGGAATACGCAGGCACGCGAGGGGGAGTCAAGGGGAATGTATCATCAAGGGTCGTGTCTAGTAGAGCGCGACAATGTTTGCTCTGCTGCGGTTTTCGTATGCCTACACCGAGTCGGAATCTGTATCACAGGAGAAATGTTCTGCAATAAACCATCTAGTCCAACAATTCAAGATCGAAGTCCAGACTGCAACCGAGACCAGGTACGTATGTGTATGCAGAATTTTCCAACGATAATGATAATGAAAAGCGGAAGGCAGATTGGCCAAGTGGAGGGTAGCGCGGTGGAAGGCGATCATGGAAATCATGGGAATGGAACAACACGACGGAAAAATCGTACAACTCTACATGGATGATGAACCGATGAACGAGGGAACACATGCGGAGACAACATTCGGAATGAGCGGTGAGGAAAATGAAATCACAGAATGAAGAAAACACGCTAATCACAGAGATTACCGCATGAAGAGCAACCAGCCGCCGCATAGCAGACCCAGGAGTACCCAGATTGCGCGCACGATGATGACGACCACAAGTGCCTTGCGGACTGCGGCATAGAAGGTGGTCAGGGCGGAACCCGTCCAGTTGATTCTAAAGCACTTCGTCAGCAATCCCCTTCGCAAACCCACACCCTAGAACAAGGCGCACCTTCGGTCGTTGGTCCCACCAGAGCGGACACTCGCTTCCCAACCTCTGATCACGGCCCGGTATCTCTTGCCAAACACCCAGATCCAGAAGTTCACGTCGGGGTACCCAAATCGAGGGAATACGCTGGCCAAGCTTGGTGCCATCACAGGTACCCTCAATAACTCGGACTCCACATCCGGCGGTAAGAGCAACGCTCCTGCACCTCCCCCCCGGACTTCAGGGGGCGCCATATGTGCGAGCAAGTCGAGCGTCATGCCCAGCGAAAGCCCCCAAAGCTTTAGCGTTTCGTCATCACGCCCCTGCCGCGAACGGAAGGAGTGTTGCCGCTTCATCGGCGACGGCCCATTCCCCTCCAATTGTGCCCTTTTCGCGTCAATGGCTTTTTCGTCGGCCGCTTCGGACGATGAAGAAGACAGAGGGGCACCAGGGATAAGAATAGCAGGAAACTTCATACTGCCGACCAACAGCCGCACCAATAGGCGCAGAACGGTCGAGTGTCTAGGTGCCAGCCGCGAAGACGCGTCGACAGACACCGACGACCAACGTGGACCATCGCCGACAGGACGAGGGAGCAGTGCGGCCAAAGGAACCCAGTGGAGAGTCGTGCCAGGCGACGGATCCACTGGTGTGGTTTGGGGCGACAGTTGGAGGAAGACGAAGGGCGAGAGAATCATCAGCAGACGCTTCCCGAGAGAGGTCGTGATTTCGCGGTCATCCAGTTGGCCGATTGGGGTGTATGACGACTCAGCGAGGTCCAGGCCGATTTCCTCCCATGTCTGCCGCATCGCTATCAAAAGGAAGGTTTAGGGTCTAGAGTGCGCGAAGCAAGAGAAGCAAGAGGATAAAGATAACCCGCGCGCTGGACGTAGTTTGTGCGTCATCTATCGACGCCATACGAAACCAGCTATTGTACGCGTGGATAAGCGGACGAAAATACTCACCAGTATAGAGTCCGCCCTCATCGCCCTCCTCTGTCTTCCCGCCGGGGAACGCGACGTGCGCCTCACGCGTGTTAGGCCCGCTGCCGCTCATGCGACCACTGTCGGAGGCGGAGTCGGGCTTGTCCCTGCGAAGGAAAAGAATTTCCGGCCGCGCGCCGGGTGCGTTGACCCAGTCCAGTTGGAAGAACTCCGAGAGAGAGGGCGCGGGGACATTTGCGGGCGAACCACCATCTGTGGTGGGTTGCTGAGGGAGCACGTAGGTGGGCGGGGGTGTGACGCGTACGATGATCGCCACCGCCGCGCGACGCGGCTCTGTCAAGAGGTGGTGAGCGAAACGGGCAGGTTGTCTGCTCGAAAGGTAGACATACGGGTTGCAGGTGAGGCAATGATGCGCGGGGGAGTTGAACGGATGCGATGGAGAGCTCTGGAGAGCAAGGGAACGATGGTGCTCGGTTCTGCGAGGGGGTCAGATTGGACCATGGTCGCGTGGGTGGGTGGTTGGGAGTAGAGTATTAGGGGCGTAGTACGGACCTTTATTTGCGGCCATGGTGGTGAAGGTCGGAGAGGAGGAGGCGGCGTTCCCCCACCGGTCGCGTCCGAGCTCGTCGCCGTCGTCGCACGGTTGGGCCAGGCCGGCAAACTCTATTGCCCAGCCATGGCATGTCCTTTTCGTTGGGGATTCTTCTCTGACGTCCGCGCCCAATTTCCGCTACCCCTAACCCTATTTCACACTACCCCAAACTCCCGCAAATGGAAAGCCGCTCTACTTCACGCTCTCTCACGCCCTCCCACCGTGACGACCACGTTCGGCACACTCGTGCCTTTATCGACCGTCCGTTTGGTTGGCCGAGCGACAGTCGTCCACAAAGCTCACAATCCCAGCAGGACAGAGTTGGACTCCGTTCCTGACTCCCATCATGACCTTGGGACTCGGAGCGGAACGGTAAGTAGAGCCAGTCGTTTCCGAGATGCCGCAGGTCTAGACCCAGCTATCATACTGGCTAAAGGTCCACATTGCACGCCCGTTCCCCACTTGTTCCCCACCTCCACGATTTGATGCACGATGCTCCAAATGTCATCACTTGGCTTCACTTGGTCATTCCACTAGAAGTTCCAGCTACGCGCCAACCCAGGAACAAAGCCAAGCAACGTCATAACCTGCGATACACATTAGATTATCTGTCTAAATGTAGATGTGGAATGAAGCCCAGGGACTCAGGTACTTAGTACTTAACAATGGTGCCGTGCATCTGACTAGCAATCTGTCTTCAAGGCTTCGTATCCTCGCTTCCGCCTCTCTTCTCTCCATCCTTCCCGAGATTATCGACACTGGCTAACTGGTCGATTCCATCAATCATACGTGCTGGCCAGAACAGTGTGTATACCGCCACCGCAACCAAAAGTGGCAGCGAGTCAAGTCCATAGAAATAGCCCTCCGTTGTTGCGAGATATCCGCGGTATCCTTGCGAGAGCTCCGTCACACGATACACACAACGAATCTAAGATAGATAGGGGTTTTAGTGATTGGGATTTAATGGAAACACCAATGTTTGCTCACCATGATACCGATCGAGCTAATGATGAGCACATAGGAGAGTGTACGCCAGTCTCTGTGCCATGGTTTCTGAGCGTCCATGTGCCAGGTGTGGGGCTCCAAGGTTGCTACGCGGAAGAGGAAACGTAGCACAACCACGACAAACAGGAAGAACGACGCAAGCTGCAGGGCAAGTCCCGCCAGGAATATCTGGCGTAGAGGCACGGAGCGTCAGCAAGAATGCGAGGTAAACTTCAATATGAAGAGGCCTACGTGCTCTCCGACCTTCGAGAGACTCTGATTCTTTGATATGGATAGTCCTGCGCCAGCTGCCTTGAAGATAAACTATGATCAGCAACCCGTATGGCAACATGAAGAGTGCCAGACATACCTGGACAAGGAACGTCGAGATGTCAGAAACAACGAAAACGACTGTAATCTTCTGTGGTGGGATAAGGAGATGCTTATTCGACTTGATGTACCGCGCGATGCGTCCCATAAGCATATATTCGGATGCGATGAATGCGCATGGCTACAGACGAACGGCGGAGATTCAGCGCATGCCCAGAGGATGTCAGGATAGGGGGGCAGCTTACCGAGAGCACGATGAACAAATAGTACGCGATGTACTGGCCCACGTTATCTGGGTCCGAGTGGAGGCCGAACCGGATACCAAAGCCAATTGTCCACGCTTGGGTGAGCCCACTTCAGTTACAGTTCAGATGATATCTGGCCTGCAGGGTACGCACTGAATTCCCCAATTGACATGGACAGCATACACCGACCTCCATACTTCCAGAAGAGCCCGACCTGGATGAGCGCAACCAACAGGACAAGTGCTGTTGTCGATGACGCATCAGTGAACAGTTCACAAGTCAACCGCAAGCACAAGTTGGTGCTTGGGAAAAGCAAAACGGAATGGACCAAGCGTAGCACTGACCACGGTGCCAGACTATACCGAATTGAATGCCGTCATCCGGCCGCAGTACGGGCAACCGTGACTGCTTTCTCGCATTCACGGGCTTCCCTACTTTCACAGAAGTGCACTCCGCCGAGAAAGGCAACCGTAGTATTCAACGACCGACTCCTGTATCCCGCACCGCCCTCGCGACCAGAGACGTACGGGGGAAACACCCACCTATTGCGATCGCCGTGAGCGTGTTGCTCGCAATGTACTGCAGGGGGTTGTACGGGTCATGCCTCGGATCCGTGAAGACCCATGGTACGGGCATGTATGCTGCCTTGACTGGGGCGACAAATAGCATAGAGCCAGCGAAGGCATCGCAGACACAAGCGGTGGCCATAGAGGACAAGGTTCGACTTCGAGCCGCGAACATCCTATGAACTTTGTTCTGACTGCTCTAGTCGAGACCTTCGGGGCCGTCCTACAGCTTCAGTCCGGGGTGCGTTTCGATAGAGGGTCTGGAGGAGCAAGGCCTGGCAGAGCAGGCTAGAAGTGGGCAGAAGGCAAGCAGGTGTGTTTGTCATTATCACAGGCACTTGAAGCGCGAGGAACTCTTGGTTTTCGGCTGAGTGTATAGGTCGTGAGGCCTTGAGGGGCGGCAACATGACAGAAATGCGCTCATCAGCCCGCTGAGTGTCGCCGAGTGTCAGTGACCCATACTCTGCCGGCGCCCGAAGAGACGCCGTACGTGGGCGCGTGGGCCTCCAGCCAGCTCCGGCCACATCTCACTTCCGCCAGCTTCTTAAGTTTCGAGAAGCATGTGCAGCACAATTCAGCCCAGAGGTAAGGACACCATAAGAACACGAAAAGTACTTGACGCCACGCGTACGATGGCGAGCGTGTTTCGATGGCTCGAGGATCCAGAGCGAAAAGGACGGAGGTGCATTCAACGCCCAAGATAAAACAAACCGCAAGATCGTACAGACACGAAATAAACCTCAATAGACGCCGTTAGGTGGGCCCCGGCGTACCTGACTGACCTCAGCAGGCTTGCCCAATTCACCCGGTCCACTCACAGGGCTTCGAGCCTCGCGAGATTGTTCAGCCAGCAAATTAATGCCACTGGCGAAGGAGCATACACACAACAAAGCATTGAGCAATACACTAAGAAAAAGGCAAGGCTGACGACATGACGAGCAACAGCCACGGCTTCTACAGTGATTTTACGCTGCGCCCCAGATCCTAACCTCGCGTCCGGTAACGCCCCAGATCTCCCTGCCCTGCGCGCCGAAGACCACGCTGGAGACTTCTCCGCCTTCCTCGAACCGCACGAGCTCCTCCCAGGTCTTGTGCGCGATGACGCGCATGCCCTCGTTGCCCGCGACCGCGAAGAAGTTGGAGCTGTAGTCGTATGCGACCTTGGTGACCTTGAACGACTCGCCAAGCGGGATCGACTTTGCGATCTTTGGTTTCCGTAGGTCCCAAATCGCGACCGAAGCCAGCGAGTCAGGGGCGACGAGGTGGTACCCATTCTCGGAGAACGAGAGCGTGTTGACCGTGAACGGCGAGACGTCCGCGGGCACGAGCGACGCGGCGAGGGCGCAGGACCGGACGTCGAACACTTGGATGGCGCCGCCGGGTGTGCCGAGCGCAAGGAGGTGTCCGTCGGGGTGCACTTCGAGAGTCGTGAAAGGCTCCTCGAACTCTGGCGAACGGAAGACCTGTTGGAACGTGCTCAGGTCATGGAAAGACCATGTGCGGTCTGCGGAGCCGAGTGCCAGATATTTGGAACTTGGGTGTACACCAAGACCGGTGACTTCGCCCTTGTGCACCCTGATGGTACCGGCGGTCTTGTACTCGCCAGAGGCTGTGTCATGCGTCCACGCCTTCGCAATCTTGTCCGCACCGGAGGACAATATGAGCGTAGCATCACCCTCGCGCTCGCGGAACTTGACGTTGAGAACCTTCTTCGTGTGGCCCTTGAGCGTTTGGATGACCTTATCGGTGTCCCTGTCATACAGTTGTACGACCTTGTCGTTTCCACCGGTGAGGAATTGGGAGGGGTTCGTGGTAGAGACGGCGAGGGAGTTGATACCAGAGGGTGATGGAGAGTGGAGGGAGGGGATGGTGTGCTTAGCGGTGTACCCTTTGACATCCTCAACAGTGGCGTATCCCTCGGGCGCCTTGCGCTTCTTGCGCGTCGCGGAGAGGGCAGCATGAGTCTGGTTCACTTGCTCGACGACCTCCGCCGCCAATCCTCCAGCCTCTTCGGGTGACTCTCCCATTTCCACATCTCCGCCCGCCGGAACCTCCACGTTCATCGTAGCAGCCACGCTGCTGAGTGCTCTGGGGACCAATTCGTCAGACAAACCTAGTTCTAATAGTTTGTAACTGAACTCACTCTCGTGCCGCGTCACGCTCCTTGAGGAGACGCGCCACGACGCGTTGTGCCGCATCTTGCGCGTAGAGAGCATAACTGAGCTCCTGGCGCAAAGAGTTGTACTGTTGCCGGAGCGCGAATGTCTCAAGCATAGCCGCGTCCCACTCATTTTGCAGAGTTTGGAGGAGAGCAGGAATGGAGCTTGCATTTGGTGGTCGTGGTGGCGCCGCTTTTGGGTCTATATGTCGATATGCTCAGTCAATATGACTCGTTTTCGATGGGATGGGTGCGTTAGACGTAAAAAAGAGCACGCACTGGGTTTGACCGTCACCAGGTCTCCCTCCTCTAACTTGTCTCCCGTAATTGGGTCGGTCCCATTCTCCGTAATATACTTCAAGATCAGCCTCCTCTCGTACACATGACCAGACTTGGAGGACACAACTGGGTCCTGAGGCGGTTCACCAGAGATAGAGCAGAAGAAGGACATTTTAGAGGACAGCCTAAGTCGAGTGTCGAGACGAACCACTCAGGGAAAGCGACAGACGCCGGTGCATGCCACCGCGCAGATTGCGAGGTCGTGTTTGGTGTTTGGTGTTGTTGGGTGCGCGCGCTTCTATTCCCTCACCGACCTCTCTGCGTCCCCCCACCATGTCTAACAAGCAGCGGCTCGTCCTCTCGATTCTCGAGTTCCTCAACCAGTCCATCACCGACGGTACCGTCAAGCAGGATGACCAGGAGAGTTTGGAGGTAGCCAGTGCGTCCCGGAGTCTGGCATCGGCCCGCGAGCGCGTATCTTAACCCTTCTCTCCTTTCCCCTCGGCTCCTCGCAGTCCAATGCATCGGGGAGGCCTTCGGTGTCAACCCCGACGACCAATCGCAGGTCGACCGCCTCTCTGTCAAACCCGCAAACCTCCTCTCCATCTTTGAAGTCTTCCTGAAGACGAGGGACAAGCTTGCCTCAGGATCCGCTGCGGAGAGTTCCTCCGCGCTTGCTGCTCCGTCCGCGGCGGACAAGGCTGCCGCAGACAAGCATAAAGCAACCGGGAATGCACAAATGTCCGCCAAGAAGTATGACGACGCCATCAAGTCGTACACATCGGCCATCGCGCTCGATCCAACTAACGCGGTCTACTACTCGAACCGGGCCGCTGCATACTCGAGCAAGAACGAGCACAGTTCCGCCGTCCTCGATGCAGAGAAGGCCATCGAGACTGACCCATCGTTCGTAAAGGCATATCACCGGCTAGGGTGCGTGGCCTTGCCACTGTATTCTGATTCCGAGGATGAGAGATTTACGTTCCGGATTCCTGTATTTGCAGGCACGCGAATTACTGTCTCAGCGATTACAAGGCCGCAGCTGCAGCGTTCCGCCGTGGTCTCGAAGTCGACCCCTCGAATGCCTCGCTCAAGTCGGGGCTTTCAAACGCGGAGTCGCGCATCCAGCCCGAAGAGAACTACGACGACATGCCCCCTCTCGATCCGCCGACTCGTGAGGGCGGTGTGGACGTCTCTGGGGCGGGTGGTGCACCGAACATGGGAGGAATGGCCGACATGCTGCGCAACATGGGCATCGGCGGCGGAGGCGGGGCAGGCGGCGGCGGCATGCCGGACCTGGGCTCGCTCATGAACAACCCGATAATGATGCAGATGGCTCAGCAGATGATGGCGAATGGTGGTATGGAGAGGCTTATGCAAAACCCTTCCGTCGCAAACATGGTACGTTCTAATTTCGCCGTATGTCCATTGTCGACTGCGCTCATTCGCGATGGTTGCAGATGAACCGGATGCAGTCTGGTGGAGGTATGCCATCCATGTCGGAGCTCATGAGCGACCCCTCCTTGCGAGACCTGTGAGTCTGTGATTTGGTCGCCTAGAATTCACGAGCTTTGATTGACTTTTGTATTTAGTGCGAGGCAGTTCGGCGGCGGTGCTGGAGGTCAGTGAAGGATGACTGGGCGGCGATAGCGAGTAGAGGCGCATAACCTATCATATATAGTCTTGGGCCCAGTAGATGGTCTTTTGTTTAGGTTTAGGTACAATCTATGATTGGATTTGTTTCCTGGGCGCCGAAAGGATCGATATTGTCTTGATAAAATGTTACATTGCTGGGGCGATCTAGGTTGTTCTTGAGTATAGTACAACATGTTCTAGGGCAGAGAGTACGGTACGAGGGCAATGTACATGAAGCAGAACCCTGCCTATAGTGTGCGCAGAGACGTTGAATCGGGAAGGTTCAGCGGTTAGCTCGGACGCTGCGTCGCAGTTGCCTCCCAGACTCCTGCGAACTCCCAGCGACCAGGTTCACGATCTCGCTCTCGGTCGCAGTTTTCTTCAGCACCCTGCAGATATCGTGTCAGCAGTCCTGTCACTGGAGCAGTGCCCTCACAATAATTGCCCTCACCGTTTCTTCTTCCTCGCACCGTCGACCTCGCCCTTCTGTGGAACATACACCGCGCCAGGCCCTATCGCGGAGATGGCCTCTGCACGAGCCTTCATGTTCGGGATAATGAGAGTCGAATCTTCTGGATCGTCATCCCCGAGCGAGAGGTCGCCAAGCTCTTGCTCGAGCTCTTTGACCGCCTTCGAATTGCGCGTCGACTTACGTCCCCGTGCGGCTTGCTCTTGCGCACGCTTCGCCTGGGCGGTCACCAGCGGTTTGGCGGAGGGGGCCTTCGCTGCTGCCTTCCCCTTCACGGTGGGCCGAGAGGGGGTCGCTTCAGAGGCTTCAGACTCTGTCCATTCTTGAATCTCGTCCTCCTCGTTCTCCTCATCAGAGTTCGGTTGAGAGACCTCCTCAATATCATCATCGATGAACTCGTCATCGTCGTCGCCCTTGAGTTCGTCGGGGCTTGCGGTTCCGATCTCGTCCTCTGTCTCGGTCTCATCAGCCTCAGATACGATCTCGGATGCCTTCGACGCCCGGATTTGGCGGGCATTGAGAGTGGATTGTCGCTTGGGGGCGGGTTTCCCTTTCCCGGCGAGGGGCGAAGGTGTGCGATCCCGCGCGTCGGCATCGGGGATGCCGTCTTCAGAGTCATCGCTCTCGTCGTCGCCTTCATGCTGAGAGACGAGGCATCAGCTGAGGCCATAGATTGTAGATGAAAACCACATACTCCCGCGACGGACGAAACCATATCGTCATACTCGCCCTCTCCCAGGTCGCTCATTCTCAGCGGTCCCACATCCGAATCAATGGAGTCTGCAATGGAGTCTGAGTAGCCGCCTTCGGAGCGAGGGACGGGGACTTTGTTGAGCAAGCGTGACCGTTGAATCATGTCGAGCTTCGCGTCCATCTTCTCATCGTTGTGCTCCATCTAGAGACAACATGTGGACGTCTCCTTCATCGACATGACAGGAATGACATACCACTCGCATGAGGCGACGGGTGAACATGTCCTCCATACTTCGCATGCGCTCTTCCATCTCGACCATGACTTCTTCGCGCGTCTCGGCCTCGATGAGTGCACAACGAAGACGAGCTTCATAGAGCTACAAGCAGAGAGGATTCTTCAATGGTAGTGCGAGAAAAGTGCAGCCACCAATTGACATACTTGCATACGGAGTTCCTCGACTTCGTCGAAGAGAGCATTGACAAGAGGGTTGATGGGCTCATCATCCTCAACACTTGTCTCCTCTCCGTCGTCGATCTCTTCATCCTCTGTTTGAATATCAGCTACATACTCTCCGCAAATTTGCCATCCACTCACCTTCGAGGACCTCAAGGTGCGCCTCACTCGCCTTCCTTCCAGGTCCGCCAAGCGAGATCGTGACCTTCCTCCTCTGCGGAGCGCTCGGTCTTCCGCCGGCTCCCGCCCTTGGTTTCGTGGGGCTTGGGGGTACCTTCGACACAGCCTGCGCGGGGTTCGTCATGACTTCCCTCGCGAGTGCCGCAAACTTCATCACATGCACGTTCTCGTCGAAGCCCGTATCGTACGGGTTCACGTTCACAATCATGACGGCGCGCCCACCGCCCTCGCTCACAAAGTAGTCCATCAGGACCTCTGTCAGCTTCGAGTGTCGGAACGGCACGAGAGCGAGCCCGCGCTTCACGTCGCGTGTGTCCAACTGAGTGCCAGGGCGCACTCCTTGCTGCAGGGATCGCGCTAGCGCGCGCTGGTTCGAGCGGAGCGTTTCCATGCACTGTCCGAGCACCATGAGCGACTTGTTGATGTTGCCCGCCTCGCGGAGACGCTCGCCCGAGGTGTGCGTGTGCTTCGTGCGCTCGGACCCTGCAAGATCGACAAGCGTGAGGCGAGCGGTTTGGATACATGTCGGATCCTGTCGCTCGGTGAGCTCTCAACACTAATCCGGGAGGATAGACTGAAGACGCACATTCCGCTCGCCGCGGTGAACACGCAGAATTTTGATCGTGACGAGGGCATGGCTTCGGCTGCTTTGGCTGTTCGCCAATGTACCGAAGACGCGACGGTGGAGCTGGCCGATGCGCAAAAGCTCCTTCGCTTCTGCTGCACTCCGCACGCGAACCTGTCGAAGACCGGCGATGTACTTGCCGGCGCTCGCTCCATCTCCATCTCCGTCGCTGGCAGGACATGGCTTCACAGTAAGAGCTTTTCGAGTGAGTAACAGAGGCGGCGCTTTGTTCGAAGGCAGTGGTATGTTCAAGAACGTTGATGTCGGACGTGGTATACCAGAACGAGCGGCACCTGGAGATTCTGACTCTAGAGCGCCGAAGAGATCGTAGACCTTCTCGTTGTAGACCTCGGAGTAAGATAGCCAGATGGTATATTCATAGTTACGGTCGAGCTTCAGGAGGGTTGGATCGGTATCTGTACTTGACGTAGACGAGGAGGGCTCATCGTCTTCGAGTACATCAGCCAGTGCAGGAGCACCAGCTTTGCTAGGAAGACGAATTGATGTCGGCTCATCGGATTCGGCGGCGAGTTCTACTCCTTGCAACCGCACTGGCCTGTACTGCACAGAGTATCAGGTCTACAAGGGTAATATTGCGTAGGAAACGTAACCCACCTTGCCATCCCCATGCAGGCCCTCTATACTGTTGAAAATTACGTCAAGGGTTCTCGGTAGAATGCCTGCACTCCCTTGGGCGCCCCCTCCTTGGATCGTGTACGTCTTCCCAGAATTTGTGACGCCATACGTGAAGAGCAGCCCGCTCTGTCCTTCGAGCACGTCGCGGACCAGTGGAAGTGTAGTTTTGCCGAAGAAGTCGGATTGCGTCGTTTCTGGGGGGAACACGTGCGAAAAAGTGTAAAGGGAAGATGGACCGATGGTCGACAAACGTGAATGGGTCGTGGAGGACGATGAGTCAGTCATCCGCACGGAGGTGTCCGACAGCGGTTCGAGGTATGGCTCGTATCCCGCATCGCTATCGTCCAGCCGTGGTCGAATTCTCAGAAAAGCCTAGGAAAATGATCAGCATATGAGTTGCGATAAACGTCTGATATACCTGGCAAAGAGGCACGCAAAACAAAAGATCTAGACAGCATCAATGTTAAAGTGGAAGGACATACTTTGATCGACTCTCTATCTGAATCGGGAGGTACATCCGCCACAACCATTGAAGTCGGCTTCAGCACCGCTGCGGGTTTCACAGTGGCACTACGACTGGATGGTTTCGGATCCGGAGAGGTGTTTCTGTTCACCAGCGGCTTCCGCGCAGTAGTCTTCTTCGCTGGGACAGTAGCTGTATTACCTGCTGCTGCTTTGGACACGGCGCGCGTTGTACGAGCGGGTGCAGGAGGGTCAGCCACTCGGGGAGCGGTCTTTGTGCGGGAGGAGGAGCGGGTGGCCTTCGGTTTGCCCGCCATGGTGCTCAGGGGGAGAGTGGACAGGCCAGAGAGCAGGGGTGGAGAGAGGTTGCGATCGATGTCCGGGAAGAAAGGCGGGAAGGGGGCAAGAGGAGGATCGATGCCGGGCTGAGTTTCGCGAAACTCGAAGGAGCAGCCCCCAACCACGCGGGTCGCGTCCGTCACGTGCAAGACGCGTATCGGCGCGAGGGTGGCAGTCAACACGCCACCGCGTCTTCCCTCCTCCCAGTGCCCACCACCCCTCCTCCTTTGCTTCTGCCCTCGGTCTCTCTTGGTTTCTCTTGGATCAGGTTGGATATGTCGAAGAAGAACTCTCCAAACAGAAGACGATCGATTGCTACGCTTGGACACGGCCATGTCAAGGGCACCAGCCACAGACGGCGCGCCTACAGTATTGCACCGGGGGAACGAATTAGTCCCGCTGCCAAAGCCCGACGTCTATTGGTGAGTCTCTTGTTTCGCGAGCATGGAAACGGGGCGCAATGCGTTGCATGGCGTGGATGCGAAGTTGCTCGATTTTGGAATAAGGATGATCAGACAATGGAACGGAACGGTGGAGGTCGCTATTAGGCTGGGCACCTGCTATCAAGGGATACTTGTGTATGAAGCCACTCGAGGCACATGACCACAGTTTGCGAGGGTTTAAATGCATTTTTGATGCTGATATGGCTTTCCAGGCCCCTCGGAAGAGTATTCTTAAGGCTTCCCTCAATCTACCAAGACGTTCGGATGCGACCGAATCCTCCACCTCTGCCGGAGCAGATGATACCAATATGACCCAAACGATGGACATGACTGAAGTTCACGGTGGCCCTCGCAAAAGCCTCGCAAGTCGCCGCGTCAGTTTCGCTGCCCACACGCACGTCCGTCTCTTCCACATCCAGAGTCCCGATAGCGCGAGTCCTAAGGATTCCTCTCCCTCCGCTCCTTCGCCCGCTGAATCACCCGCACCTGCTTTCGTCACACGAGCCGACAACGATGAAAACGCAGTGCCAGACCGGCGGCGCAGCTCTATCCGTCGACGTTCCTCAGGCGTTTATAGCGAATTTGGGGAACGTTCCATGGACATGGATTTGGACGAGACGGCTCCCCTCCCCCAAGACTTCTTACCTCAGAGAGGAGAAGTGGTGGATGGCTCAGCAGTGGAGGACGACGAGTTTACAGAGGACGAAGAAGACGAGTCGGATATGGAGATTACGGAGGCTATCGCGCTCAATATCGAACGTAAGCGTTCTCTATCTCTCGGTGGCAATAGGTCGTCGCTCGCCGGCCAAAGTCGCCGTCGGTCCTCCGTGGTCACCGTCACACAACATCAAAGCGAAAACCGGCCTCCTCCAGAAGACGCTGGCGAGACGTCTGCAATCCAGGAAGAGGGCGAGGGCGAATCATATGCGGATGATGTGACAACGTCGTCAGCGCACACAGGGTCCTCGTACATGACGGAAGGCTCTTCCGGCGAACCAATGGAGTTCACAATCCCGGTGCTTCAGTCAATGCGCCAGCCGAAGGAGCCAGACCCAGTGTGGCTACAGCTTCGTGCCATGACCCATGCCGGGAGTGAGCCCTACGAACCTCCCCCTCCGGAGTCGGACGATGACGCCCTGCTCATCCAGCCATCACCTGGGGCTCGCAACTATGGGCCCTCCCGCCGTAATGGGTCGGAGGCGATGGACGAGGATGTCGACGGCGAGCAGGACATGGACCTTACTTCCGCGATGACCCGTTTGCAGAAGGCCCGCGCGTCGTACGGTATCCCGCCCTCTCCAGGAGGACTTGCGGCCGAAGAGGATAGCTTCAGCGAGCAGGAAATGCGCGACGACACGTTCAGCACTGAGGACAGTTTCGGGAACAACTCGATGGATCTCGACAACCACACAATAAATGTCACTCAACGCATTAGCCTTGGGACCAGTGAGGACTCCTCGATGGACGACACCGACGTACACGATGGTGTCGTGAAGGTCCCCATCACTCCAAAGTCGGCCCCCGCGCAACAAATCTCACCTCCCGTATCGTCAACCTCACAACCTCCTGCACCTCCCGCACCAGCCCCGATTTTCGCTCCAGCCGTAGCTCCGGCACCAGCAGAAATCCCCCGTAACAGCGTTTTCAGTGGTCCCGCTCCCAGCGGCTCGCTTTCGAACAGTGTTTTCAGCGCACCTCCGCCAGGCGGCTTGTCCTCAAGCGTGTTCTCCGCCCCGCCTCCAGCTACAACACCCAAGCCTCCTACCGACCGCCCCCGATCTCCGGCAAAATCGCCAGGACCTGCCACTGTCCCAAGGCCATTTACGCTTAGCCTACCCCGTGCGGGTTCCCCTTCAAAAAGCCCCGCTCCGGCCAAGACTCCGACTCAACCGCAACCACATCCCCACCGGGGTACTGCTGCCTTTGCCCCACCTTCTGTGCCCAAATCACCGAAGCGTTCAGCCTCCGCACTCGGAACTCCGAGCGTGCCCAGTTCCACTGAGCACCCGGAAGTCGGCCATCTCGACCCTTCGCGGACTGCCGCGTTCGAGGCATCAGCACCAACAGAAACCTCGCAACCTGCAGCTGCGGCGACCGCCAACCGGCGCACGAGCACGACCCTTCGCCGTCCGTCCGGCTACTTCGCGCAGCGAAAGAGCCTCGGGGCGGGCGTCCTCCCGCCAATTCCGAACGCATCGCGCGCCGGCAGCCCAGAGAAGGTCTCTAGCGGAGTGGGCTTGAGCAAGCCGCGCGCGAGCGTAGGCGCACAGCCCTCTGGTGCGGGCCTCGGGCTGCCGCTCGCGCGCACGCAGAGCGACGCTGGGCCTCCAGCAGGGAGTCAGGTTGCTGAAGGGGCGTTGTACCCGGACCTTTCGGAGCTCGCGCAAGAGGCGCAGCAGCAGCGTGCGGCGAGCCCCGCCATGCTCTTCGACAAGGGGAAGGGCAAAGAATGCGGGAGGGAGGTGGCGCGTCAGGCGATCGCTGCACCGAGCCCCACGCGGGGCTCACCCGCTCCCTTGCCCAGGGTGGGGTCACCCACCGTCCCACAGCGCGCTGCATCTCCAGCCACGGGTTCGCCGGCTGTTCAACAGCGCGCCGCATCACCTGCCATTGACCCCTCTGTAGCATCTCATCGTCCTGCCTCACCGGCGAATGTATTCGTGCCGCGGCCGGCTGTGACCCACATTGGCCAGCCGCAGCGTGTCGTCGACGTCTCGATGGCTATGGACATTGAGCCCCCAACACCCAACAGCATGGGTGTTTCTCAAGCATGGCGCGAGAGTGTCCCTGAAGAGCCGCAGGATGAAGACCGGGTGAGTGGATCGTACTTTAATTATCATAACATGCCAGGGCGAGGTACTAATGCGGGTTACCTTGCAGCCCGCCATTTCAATTGAGCAGTTCTTCCAAATGACAGGGATCCGCTTCATGGATGAGCTGACGATGCCTCGTCCCCGACGGTCAACAGTGGGGCCTGGGCAGCTGCGCCCCCGCGCGCGCCGGCGGTCGTCCGCTACGCAGGACCTCGCGACGAGCGGGACGGAGGAGGACCCGATCCCGCTGTCGGAGTTCGCGATCGCGATGGCGGTCGACATGCCGCGCATCGACCTGTACACGGCCGTCGCACGGGACCTCACGGCGTACATCCAGGAGTGCAAGAAGATCTATCGAGAGGCGGAGGCAGAGGCGCTCAAGGACACTCCCAGCCTCTTTCGCGAGTTCGCGATGGTCGACGAGAGCGAACAGGCGATGCTGATTGTGCGTACACGCTGTTATTCACTGTGTAGGGGGCGAGAGCTGATTACAGAGCGTGTTGTAGCACCAACTAAAGCTCATCAAGGCGAACAATATCGGGGCAGCCAAGTCTCAGTGGTACGACTGGAAGCAACAGTGGGTTGAACAGTTGTACGAGAGTGCCTCGCAGGGGTTCGCCCACCTGGAACAGGTGAGCATAGAGCAGTACACTCCTTGACCCTGTGATGAAACGTAGACCGTCACAGGACGCGACATACCTCGCGGGTGTGATCAAGGAAGCGCAGGACCTTCTGCCTGAACTTCGTAAGGAGTACGATGAGGTCACCCGTCTTCTCGAACAAGAGCAAGCCGACATTGACGAGATCGAGAACTCGGATCAAGACTACCTCAACGAACTCAAGGCTTCGATCGCGGAGCAAAGGTGCGTGCGACAACAGGTGACAAGGAGAATGTGGAAGGCGCTGAGGGTGTGCATACAACAGCAATGAGATCGAAGCCTTCCGAGCGGACGTCTCGGAGGCAAAGGCGAAGCTCGAACGTCTCGACGAGAAGCTTGCGGAGATCGAGTCTCAGAAGGAGGAGGTGAACACTGCCATCACCCAGGCTCGCCACATCGCCCACATCCAGAAGGAAAGTACGAGCGTAGAAGTGTTCAGACTGAAGGGTGAGTTCCACGCCCCACTGCCTCCGACGAAGGCCAATTCTCAAGGGAACGCACGTAGCGGAACTGGAGGCACTAGAAGATCTTCACCTGTGGCACGCAACGAAGCTATCGCCCGACCTCGTCGAGTTCGTCTATGCGTCGAAATATCACATATCGATACCATGCGCCAGATATACCCCCGTATGCTCCCACGTCCAGGTCCGGAAGACCGAGCAGAACAAGATGCAAGAGAAGGACTCCTTCCCCCACTTCACTGAGCTCGTCATGAAAACCGCCTGCAAGATCGTCACTGAGTCCCAAGAAAAGCTCAACCTGAAACAGGTCCGTGCCTTCACGCCCAAACTATGCCTAAGAATGAGTTTGACGATGGGTGGATAGGTTGTTGAGCGCCTAAGCGATTTCTGGTCGTCGTGTGCGCAGTTCCGTTCCCAGCTTACTTTCCTTGCGATCAAGTACCCCCTCGCGGTGGAAGGTATCTTCGACGATGATGGCGAAGAATACCTCAAGGCGACCGCGACTGTCATGTTCCCGAAAGCGAGGGGCAAGGCGTATATCTCGTTCCTTTTGGATAGGGACACGTACTCCCGCTGGCCGCTCTCCGTTCGGGGACTAAAGTCGCATGTCGAGGTAGCCTACGGATCCATACAGAGCGACGCCATCTTGTCCGCGATTCTCAACCGTCTATCTCAGGTCACCCCGGTGGATAGTCATGGATGTCTCTTGGACGCTTGTATCGAGGCGACGGAGCAGTATGAGTAATTATGTTATGACGTTATATATATGCACTGTGTACATTGTACAATACCAAACACTCGGTGTTTCCAATGCGGTTGGATCCAATGCGGCGTGAGGATATATCGGAGTCCAGAGATTGAAATGAGACTGGTCGTCATGGTGGGAGCATAAATGTCATGAGGAAGATGGGGTACAAATACAAAGATATACAGAACCGTGATGGAACAGAACGAAGTGATGGTGGTGACCTACAGACACCTATCAGTACGGTTGCATCTGCGAAGAGAGACCCTCGAAGACTCACAACAAGAAACATCGCGTCGCGTACACGTTCACCGGCAGGACAGCTGCGCAAGCGTGTGATCGAGGCCAGCCAGGAGCAGCCCAAGCATCTCCCTATTCGCGCGCACGAGCTCCAGCTCGCTCTCCGCGGTCTCCCTCACGCAGAACCACGCCGCGCGCGTCTCCCTCGCCGCACTCCCTATCTCCGCCTTCGCCTGAACCTGCCGCACCTGGAGCGCCGCAGCCCTCGAAGCGGCGAGCGCGTCCTCGGCCTTGCGCGCGGCGTCTTTGACAGAGCGGTCCTGCGCGGCCTGCGCGTCGCGGAGCATCTCCTCGAGGACGGCGATCTGCTCCGTGCGCTGGCTCTCTACTGCGAGGTTCCCGTGGACCTGCTCCTCGAGTTCGGAGATCTGCCGCGCGAGATCCTGGGCGTCGCGCATGCGCGCCCCCTTCGCCGCGTGCAGCTGCTCCTCGAGCGACTGCATCTGCGCCAGGCGCTCCTGCGCGCGGCTCTCCGCTGCGGCGAGCTGCAGGCGGAGGAGCGTGAGCGCCGCGCTGTCCGTCTGCGCCTGCTCGGGCTTCACGTCGCCGAACAAGTGGGTGGTGTTGTGGACCGCGGGAGAGGGCGTGACATCTGGAAGGAGCACTTGGGAGATCGACCCATAGCCGGTGGGTGAAGGAAGGGTGGATAGGTTCGGGCTGTCTGGTATGTCGATAACGCTAAGACTCGGTGAGACGGCACCAGAGCGGAACGGCGCAGGAATCTCGGATATCATGCGCTCCACATCCTCGTCCTCCAACGTCTTGCTGTGCTGCGCGAGCTGCTCCCAAGACAGAATCGAGCCACGGTCATTCCCCTGGTACCGCGGCTTAGGCCGCAGGAACGGAGAGCTTTCAGTAGACGATGGGGGTGCTGGGGATGCGTACGAGAGATTCGCACGAGTGGGCAGGAAGCCGGGACGAGAAGGTGTTTGAGGGTTGCCTGGATCCCCACCCTTCGGCCGCGCCCTCGGGATGGCGGGGGTGGGCGCTGATGGGGAGGCAACCGAGCCGAGCATGAATTCAACGTCGTCCGCGTCAATGCTGTCCACGCTGCTATCGTGCGTGATGATTCTTGGGGTGGGCGTGGCTGGTACGGACGCGCCGCGTGTATGGATGACAGGGGCGGAGCCGCCTTGCTTACGAGCCGATTTCCGGCCAAGAGGAGACTCTGGAGGAGCAGGGATGGAGCCACGCAGTGGGCTGGGGCTACCGTTGACATTGTGCAAGCGGAGAGAGTTCGACCCCCTGAGGACGTTGCCAAAGATTGTGGGTGTAGAGGGAGAGTTGGATGGGCGAGATGCGCCAGAGCCAGAGGATGTAGAGGATGGAGGACGGGGAACACCAGTTCGCACAGATCCTGATCCCGAAACAGGAGGGGTGGAAGTCTTACTCAACTCCGAGGCTTTGGTAGAAGTCGTGCGTACAGATGAGGGGGATGACTGGGGTTTCGGTGGGCCCTTGTCTTTCTTCTCGGGAGTCGATGGCCTGACGTTGATAGCAGCGGTCAGATTGACCTTCAACGCATTGGGATGGGGGACCGGGGAGATGGACCGGCTGGACTTGCCATCCGTAGGGGGCATGTCGAGCGGGGTAATATCCTTGGGAGTTTTGACCTCGTCTGTCTCGTCATCGGAGCTGCTCTGTCGACGCCGCCGAGTTGGGTTGGTCGGGGATGGGGTCTTCCTAGGCGCCACAACCGCGGAATCGCCCAGCATAGAGCGCGGCCTGTATTTGGGCAGTCCTGAAACGACGAGGGAGTTGCGGTTGCGTACCGACCGTGCACTAATCGACTCCTTGCTTTCCTTGCCTGATGGGCTCGCGCTCTCGGAAGGCGACGAGGACTGTTCATCGCTGGTAGCGGCGAGTTTCCTGAGCGCAGACTGCCTGCGCGAGTGACGAGTGATGGTCTTAGCGTCTGGAGAGTCTTCGGTGAGAGCCCTTCTGGTCGAGGGCGGCTTGTCGGTGGATGAGCGGGCAGGGGGCGCAAGGCTGACTGCGCTTGTGCGGCGGGCGGCGGTGTCCTTCTTTTTGGCCTTCTCTCTCTCCTTCTCGTTCTCCTTCGAGTCCTTGTGCATGACGTCCGCGAGTGCTTTCCCGACAGAGGAGAGGCCGAAAGACTGGCGGATAGAGCTCCGCGTGGTTGGTTTGGTGCGTACTGACGCGCCACTAGCGGACGCGACCTGGGCGGGCATAGTGAAGGGATGTGGGGGGACGGGGATAGAAAGGTTATATGGTGGGAGGGAATAGAGTGTTTAAACCGTTAGGATCGTGGGTGAGGGTATAGGGATGGGGGTATGATATGTTGGATTGGCGGTCGTTACGAGTTCGTCCCTACAGTCGTGAAGTCGGTCTGCCGTGCATCGTGTGAATCGCAGTTCGAGTTCAACCACTCGCGTCCCTCAGGCGCGCGTCGACTACGCGCCCTGCTCCCTGCTCCCTGCTCCCTGTCACGCGCTACCACACAAGGGAAGCACAAGTCCCGCTTTGTCCCTCCTGCAGGCAGGAGCCAGGCTTGCTCCGAATTGGTGTCCTTCCAACGCGTGAACGAGTGCTTCGTTCTCCGTCTGTCTACCACATGAATCGCCCTACCCCTTCTCGAGGCTGGTACAAGAACACCCACATCGTCACACCATTGATCGCCGCGTACCACACCCATTCCACCGCGAGTCCCCACAACGGAACGTCCTTCACTTGCGCTCTCAGGAGGATGTACGGTATTAAGAAGTAGCGCGGCTCAAGAAGCGGCGTGGGAAGCAATGTAGGCACTACCAGCACGGGTAGAAGCAAGTTCTGTAGCAGAGTTTGGTCGTGTCCTGCGAGCCCGGGTGGTCAGCCACGGCTCGTCTTCCGAGGAAGGCTCCCAATACAAATGATACGCACCGATACGGAGGAACCATGCCCACGCACAGGCGATGTACCCTGGAACGAGGAGGTACGGCACCAAGGGGTGTAAGAGAAAGACGCGCCGCCAGATGTAGAACGTATAATGGCGATTGTCTGACAGCAGGAACGGGTGCTGGATCCTGGTGTCAAAAGGGTCAGTGACGCCACGGCATTCAGAAACAGTCGTGACGAACGTGAACTTGTAGATTGTGAAACTCATGATGGCGGACGCGACGCAGGTGACGAGCGTGTTCCTGGAAAAGAAGTCAGACATGAGACAAACATGTCTTGCACCACAAGGGATCAGTACCTCTTGCTCCCAAACATCCTCGCATACACGTCGTGGGCCAACGGGACGATACCCCCCTTGTCGCTCACCAAAGCGGGCCACCCAAACGCTGTTGCGAAGCCCACGAAGTAGTACAGCTGCGGCACATGAAATGCAGGGACATGGTTCGACTTGTCGCCTACGATCAGAGTGAGGCCGTCAGCTGTGTTTTCCGATTGGCCACCAACTTCCCCGAACCGACTGACCGAGAACGATCCCTCCATTCCAGACGATGAACGCTCCGAACGCTGCAAGGACCAGGGTGTAGGGAACAAACGCGGGCAGAATGTCCGGAATGACCTTCGGCGCGCTGAGGATCGAGTAGATTAAGTCACCTGTAAAGTTATGAGGGTGCCTCATGTCGGCAGAAGGACGACATATGATCTGCGATCTGCGACGAACCGGGGCGCGCCTCGAGGGCGGGAGGATCGTGCAGCTTTGCGACGCGCTTCGCGCCCGGTGTTGCGCGCCGAAACCGGAGGGCCATGAGCTGGCTGCACGCGTAGGCGTAGAGGACCCATATAATGTTGTTCTGCCGGAACGTGCAGCTGACCAGACCTAACTGCCATGCTTGTCTTCCGTGAATCTCCCTCCGGCATGGCGCTTGGAAAAGTCGAAACGTACCAAAGCTGCGAGCCAGTGCTTTCCTTGGGAGGCCAGTACCACGCTTGAAAGAACGGATACCAGGCTAGGAACTTCTGTGTAATAGAGAAAGCCGTAGAACCAAGCAAGAGGGAAAGAGGCTAGGATCACGGCTTCCAGAAGGGGCGTGGCTAATGACGACGGAGGTCTTTCGCGTTTGTGGTAAGAAACGAGCGGCGTTAGAACGATAGGGAGAGCAAGCAAGGACAGCATCGCGGTCAACCGGAGCATGGAAAGGTTGCACTTGAATAGGAATATCTTCTTCAGAATCAAGCTGAACACATAGCTGTCGACAATCCTAGCACCGGCGAATGTGCCTCGAACAGGTTACAGTACACACTCACAGTCCAGGAGGGGTCGTAATCTTGGGGTCCCACAACCAATAATCACCGTTGCAGTACGCCTGCGCCTGCGGGACATGGAACGGCTCGTCCTAGAACCACCCGCCACTTTCAGTACGGGTTCAGCCATATGACAAACAATGACGCACCATGTACGGCTCCGTAACCTCCTCATTGACGGCCTTCAAAACCACCACCGCGAGCGTGCAGAAGATAACATAGTACGTCGGCGCCGGGGACGTGGACATGGCGGTCCACTGCGAGACGTGTGCTGCCGTTTCCGGCAAATCGGGTCAGAACATGTTTGGACGCGCACAGGCGCTTCCCCAACGCGTCTTCCTCGCGTCGAACCGCGACAGGCTCCCATCCACCTCCCGTCCTCACAATCCGCCCTCACAATCCGCCCTGCATCTGACTCTGAACATGATTCCCACCCCAGACTTATCCCACCTCAAGGCTGAAGATTACAGACGCATCTACGAACCTGCGGGCGCGTTTTCCAGACGACGTTCGTGAAAGTTCGGTCAGCTTACATCGGAACAGAGGATACGTTCATCTTGCTAGACGCGTTGGAGGAAGATGCGAACTCGCTCCGAGACCTCCGACCTCGCATTTGTCTAGAAATCGGGTAAGTCGTGCATCCTACAGATATACCACGGTCAGTAAACATCCGTATAGGTCTGGCTCCGGATGCGTTAGTGCGTTCGCCGGGAAAATACTAGGGTCCTCAACATGCTGTATAGCTGCCATGCCTTGATCCGAGACCCCTTCGACTCATCCATCGTTAGTATATCTGGCTACAGATATCAACCCGCACGCGAGCAGAAGCACCGGAGCAACGGGGCTGCAGAACAAAGTGGGTCTATCCTTGTGCTTCAGGTGCCCTATCTTGAATTGAACGGCCCTCAGTAGGTCCCCATCCAACCAATATTGGCTTCCTTAGCCGGACCACTGCGCAGCCGCCTGCGGCACTCTGTGGACATCCTCCTATTCAATCCACCATATGTTCCGACCGAGTTACATGAAGCGGATGAAGCGCAGCACGGCCGTGACATCGCAGGTGCTTGGGCGGGCGGCCAGAATGGTATGGCGGTTACCGATATCTTGCTTGACCAAGTGGAGGTATGGCCATCCACAAGAACATCCAGGTCTCCATTTAACATGTAGTATAACCTTCCTTGCAGGACCTATTGTCTCCACGTGGACGGTTTTATCTGGTCGCTGTCAAACAGAACGATATCGTAGGAATTTGTCGCCGAATGGAAAAGCAATATGATCTCAAGGGAGAGGTGCGCGTTGTGCCATGCCGTTTATGGACATTGACTTGAACAGATCCTCGCAAATAGGTCGCACTGCAGCGTCGAGCAGGACGAGAACACCTGTATGTATTGAGGTTCTTCCGACAGACGAACGAAACGTGATGCATATACACAATACAAATACACGACACTATTGACTGAGAATGCATTTCTACTCTTCTCCGCACATATACGACCTACAACTTCAAATCGCGGTTGGCAGGGATGGGGCGTTCCGCCTGAGGGGTGATGCGGGCACCGTGGCGGCGGTGGCCAGTCTTCTGGAAGTCGAGGATCGCGGACTGCAAGCAGGGTCAAATGATGCTGGATATATGCGCAAGGTGAGCCTTACGTGTGCGGTGATACGGTTGTCCCACAGAACGACTGTGTTCGGGGCCCACTTGACCCGAGCCTGGTTGTCGATACTCCTGTCGATGTGGTCGTAGAGGAAGTTGAGGATGGCGTCTGCACCCCGTCAGGTCAGCCAGCAGTCAATGTCAAAGAGGCATGCAATGACTAACTAGACTCCTCGAGCTTCAGGCCAACAATGCGGCGTGTAAACTGGCGATTCACGTAAAGGGCCTCTTCACCAGTGACAGGGTGCCTGCGGACGAGGGGATGGACGTTCTCCACAGGCTCGCGACGGACGACTCCGCCGCGGCGACCGGAGCGCGAGTACTCGGCCTGCTCGAAGCCGGAGTGCGTCGCCTTAAGGGTCTTCAGGAACGCGACGAACTGCGGCGAGAGGCGGCTGAGCGTGGACACCTGCGAGGTGAAGATAGTGTCGCCGCCAGACTCGGGCGACGCGAGCAAGAAGAACGTCGTGAGGCCAGGCGGCTGGAGCTCGTACGACACATCGGAGTGCCAGGTGGTCGACGTGATCCGGTCCTCGAGCTCAAAGTTGTACGTCGTGTTCTGGTCGCGGTACACGAGGTGCACCTCGGGCACGCCGTCGGGGTGGCCAGAGGTAGGGTGGATGTGCAGGCGGCCGAAGTGCCTGCCCCACTCGCGGTAGAACTCGGGGCCGCGGTCGATGAAATCTTGTTGGTCCCGGAACACCACGAGGCCGCGCCTCGCAACCTGTTTTGTTCGACGCAAAGGGAAAGTGGGGAGGGCACGTACAATGAGTCGGTGAGTCGTTCATGAGAGTATTCCCAGAGAAGCAATATATGCACCTCTAGGGCCAACTGATCGCGGCCATCGTTATCAAGTTCTGCAAGGCTAACGCCACGAACCTCGCTGCCCAGGCGGGGAGTGATCAGGCTAACGCTTGTTGCGTTGTCGAGGAAAGACCGAGGGTTCGGGTGTTCCAGCGCACGGAAGCCCGGGTCGACGTGTTCAAAAGGAGTCAAGGGCGGATAATGTTCGTCCTTGGGGAAGACGGGAAGCAGGTGAGCATACTTGTACTCTTCTTCCTTTTTGGGCTGCTGTGATTCGTCCGGACGCAACGTAAGCGACGGGAGGGATTCGGTAATTGTCTCGACAGTAGACATGGCGATCAGTTACAGTAGTGTAAGTGGCGCGTTCCCGAACTGTTCTTGGGGAGAGGGCGGTCGCAGCATTAGCAACCGAGTCCCACTCTATAAACTGTTCGCTCCTCGTCATATGCCACAGGGAATGCGCAATGCTTGCGCTTGGTGAGCAAGCAATCGTTCATTTGGCTCCCACAGAAGAGCCCGTCGGCGGCCCGCAAGGGGGTCACGATACGATGGTGGCATGGGAGGCGGTATTTATGTGCTCAGAGATAAGATTGGATGCGACGTCTCGCTGCAACCTTATCTTTGTTGCCGTCAGCACTGCAAAGAAAACGCCGTTTCTCCCAGGTTTCTCCTTCAAAAAGGGGGACGATGCAGCGTCAGAAATGGGTTTTAGTGTCTCACTTTCTCAGGCCAGGAAAGGATTGCCCCGACGGGCAGTTCCTGGCCAGGGAATGGCGAGAACATGCTCCTTCCGACACGCTTTCCCTGTATGGAAGGCGCAAAGAAAGCGTGTGCGTTTCCGAAGCGTTTCCTGTGGACGAATATGATTCGATTTCCTTGCTGTGCGGCATGGGGGATACAATATCACAGATAGCGATTCTTCCGGGAGCTCGAGGGCGTCTTTAAATTTGCTCGGGTGGATCGGCGGGGCCTAGACGCCGGCTGGGCGCGCTGTCGCGTAACCTGTGACCAAGCTCAGACACCTCTATTGTCTCGGCTCTATCCGGCTTTCGTCTTGGAACCTGCCTCCGTGTGCTTTCACAATAACACAAAACTTCTCCATCTTCTGCGTACCTGACTGCAATGGCCCTGATAGACACTGCATCTAGGCAGATTTCCGACAAGCGGCGTAAAGGCGTCACAGTCAATGCATGAGGAGGATCGCTGCTGCGCTCATGAACCCTCTTAAGATGGCTTGCTGAAACAGTTGCGAGAGCTGCACCTGGATGACTCGATGACTGTTCAGTCGATCCATTACATCTTCGGCTAGGATTGGCTTTAACAGCGCAGCGCATGGGCCGCGCGGGAATCAACTTCACACTCCGCGGTCTTGTGTCGGGTTTGTGACCTCACGTCTTATTGTCTTCCCTCTTCCCGAACGGACGCTATCCAGACAGAGATTGACACCAGCCAGCCATCTCGTCCGGCCGTCGCCTAGCTTTGCATGGGCCGACACGCAAAACAATTGGGCCGGGCACGCGTCCCCCTTTCGCAACGCGCCTCATAAGACCGGCGTTTTCTGCAATGTAGAGGCCCCATCCCTCCCCGCTCCCCGCCCTCACTCTGCGGAGACTCTGTAGTCCGGTACTGCCATCATGGAGGCGAAAGCTGTCAACCTTGCTCTCTCGTTCTCGCAGCTGCGCCAACGGCGCAACTCCTCTCCTGATGTCCCCGAGGATATCATGATGGATCACTTCAACGATCCTAACTGGGACTTCTCGGCGCCGTCCCCGACGGCGAGTACGACGAGCTTTGACGACAAAGGTCAGACCTGCTCGTGGGCCGAAACCTCATACCGCACTTCCGATATCGAGACGTCATCGTACACCTCTACGGCGGCGACTCCTACCAAGTTGGAGCTCCGCGAGGCGGCTGTAAATAATATTAACGAGTGCGTATCTCTCGCTTTACAGTTTACAAGAACGAAGCGTCTGACGCCAATCTAGGGACTCGCCCTATGCTGAAGTGAGGGCGGCCGTTCCCAATTATGATGACCCTTCGATGCCCGTTAACACCTTCCGAACGTAAGCGCCTTGTCCCAAATGATGTTTCCGACGCCATGCTGATCCATCGCTGTAGCTGGTTCCTTGGTATTACGCTCTCCGTTCTTCTTTCCGGGTTGAACCATTTCTTCACTTCGCGCTGTAAGTTTTCTGATCCCGCATGCTCACTTCCCTTTAAGCTGACCTCCCGCAGGGCCGTCCGTCGCTATTAGCGCTCTTATCGCCCAGCTTATTGCTCTCCCGGCTGGCAAGTTCCTCGAATGGGCCCTCCCAACCACAAACTTCCGCACGCTTGGTTTCACCTGGTCGCTGAACCCCGGTCCTTTCAACGTGAAGGAGCACACCGTGATCACCGTCATGGCCAACGCCGTCTACTCCGACACGTACGCCACGACGATCTTCTCGGCACAGCGCGTGTTCTACAACCAGCGCCCCTCCGTCGGCTACCAGCTCCTCCTCTCCCTCTCGTCCCAAATGATCGGATACGCCTGGGCGGGCATCGCGCGCCAGCTTCTCATCTGGCCCTCGAGCATGATCTGGCCGTCCGCGCTCGTGTCGTGTGCGCTGCTCAACACGCTCAACCGCAGCTGGGGCAAGAAGGAGACGAAGCACATCTCCCGCGAGAAGTTCTTCCTCCTCGTCGCCGTCGGCAGCACGCTCTGGTACTTCGTCCCCGGCTTCCTCTTCACCGGCCTTAGCGTGTTCAGCTGGGTGTGCTGGATCGCTCCGGAGAATCAAACGGTGAACACCTTGTTCGGTTACAACACCGGGCTCGGCTTCGGCTTCTTGACTTTCGACTGGTCAATGATCTCCTGGCTCGGAAGCCCCCTGGTTTCGCCTGTAAGTTGTACTTTTGACGTAAGCCTGACTGGACGCTCACGTTCGCTCCTAGTGGTGGACGGAAGTAAACATCTTCATCACGTTCGTGATCGTTTACTGGGTCATCGCGCCGATTATGTATTGTAAGCCAAGCCCCCTCGCGCAAGGGTACAGTTTACTGATAATGGTTCTAGTCACGAATACCCTCTTCACTGGCTACTTCCCGATCTCCGCTTCAACATCGTTCGACAACACTGGTATGCCATATAACATCTCGGCCGTCATTACCCCCGACGGTCTGTTCGACGAGACCCTGTACAAGGCGTACTCGCCTCTGTTCATGTCGGCGACCCTCCAGCTCGCCTATGGTACTCAGTTCGCCGTTATCACCGCCGTCGTTGTCCACACCTTCCGTAAGTGACGACTTTTTGCGGTTTGAAATCCTTTCTAATCTGGTCGTCCCCTTAGTCTGGTACCGTAACGACATCATCCGCCAGTTCCGTCGCTCTATCCGGGACGAGAAGGACGTACACGCCCGCATGATGAGCGCATACAAGGAGGTCCCCGTGTGGTGGTACGGTGCTATCTTCGTCGTCGCATTCATCTTCGGTGTCATTGCCATCGAGATCTTCCCGACTCAGTTCCCCGTCTGGGCACTTGTTCTCGCTCTATTCATTGGCTTCATCTTCGTCATCCCGATCGGCATCATCCGTGCTGTCACCAACCAGCTCCCCGCCCTTAACGTGCTTGCCGAGTTCGTTGCTGGCTACGCCCTCCCCGGTCGTCCCGTTGGCGCAATGGTCTTCAAGACGTTCGGTTTCGTCCCCACGTACCAGGCGATGTTCTTCCTCAACGATCTCAAGATCGGACACTACCAGAAGGTCCCTCCTCGCGTCATGTTCATGGCCCAGGTCGTCGCGTCTACCCTCGCAGTGTTCGTATGCGTTGGTGTCCAGGAGTGGCAGTTCGCGCACATCGAGGACTTCTGCATGCCCACCCAGAAGGACGGCTTCGTCTGCAACGACATCTCGACCTTCGCGACCGCCGCGATCATCTGGGGTGGCATCGGACCAAAGCGGCTCTTCTCGCCCGGCGGGATGTACAACTGGGTCCTCTACTTCTTCCTCATCGGCGCGCTCCTCCCCATCCCGTTCTACATCCTCGCCCGCCGGTACCCGACTCGCTTCTACCGCTACGTCAATATCCCCGTCTGCTTCGCGGGTCTCGCGCAGCTCCCGCCTGCGACCGGCATCAACTACTCGTCGTGGGCGATGGTCGGCTGCTTCTTCCAGTGGTTCATCCGCCGCTACCACTTCCGCTGGTGGCTCCGGTTCAACTACATCCTGTCCGCCGGCCTCGACATCGGTGTCTCGCTCGGCATGGTGCTCGTCTTCTTCATCCTCCAGTACCCGAAGGGCGGCTTCACGCTCAACTGGTGGGGCAACACCGTCTGGCAGACCACCGCCGACGCTCAGGGCCTGCCCCGCCTCGTCGGCAATGGCACCTTCGGGCCCACCGTGTGGGCATAGGCACCTCTCCCCATCTCTCCAGCGTCATCTCCCAGGTACCCCGAACATGTTAGACTCGGGCCTGCCCTTTTTTCGATACCTTCACCCACACCCTCTGGTATGGTGCATGTAGCAATATTCAGGTTCAAGATTCGGCAAAGGTTACCCGCGCGTCGACAGGGCGCTCTCCCCTTGTTGCACTATTTTTATGTACATCTACCATTCTGGTCCCCCGCCCCCTCACTCAGATTGTCCCTCTCTTGACTATCCTACCGCATCTGATTCCGCACGGTCTGTCTTCATAGCATCACGAACACTTTACCTCTTTGCGTCACCCCCCCAATCCGACCTCATGTCCTAATGTCCCGGCCACGGTCGCATGTATCCCTCTTCATACTACATTCATCTTCGTCACGTACAGGTCATACGCACGGCCCCTTTGTACACTTCGTCACGCCTCATGATTCTGTACAACACCCATTGGAATGAGATTTACGTTTGTTACGATCGAAATCAGTTGGTGAAAAGTGTGCTCAGCAGTGCTTCGGACACGTTCGCGGTTCTCATGCTGTCCCTACCGCACCACGCTTCACAACTCTTCGTGCGCAGGGCCGACCACACGATGTTCAACTCATTGGCGGCGGAGCATTGGCACATCCGTCACTGCGCCAAGTTCGTGTTGCTCCGAAGACCCATGATTGGAGTAGATAAACAAAGTAGCTAGATATGGGGAAATGATGTGGCTAAACAATACTAGGTACAAAGATGCACAGGACAAACCTAATACTAGGACGAGAATGTCATGGGATTAAGTCAATATCATAGTAGATGTAGATCGTGTCGCATACACTTCAGTCCATGTGTTTTCGTCCTTCAGTCATCTCGGTCACCACGCCGCCTACCGCTGATCGAGAATCGCGACGGAGAGGGCTTCTCGCTGGCCGTTATGGAGTGGAGGGACATGCGGGAGGGGCGGGTGGAAAGCGACACTTCTGCGTCGTATTCGAGGCTCAAATGCAAAAGACCCTGCCCCTCGTGAAGTTCCACTGTCAGATCGGTCGCCGGAACGGACTCGTTTGCCTTGAGATGTTGCCAAATCTGCGGATATCGTTAGTTAGGGGGTCAAGTAGAATGGTCAAAGGGCGGCGGCTCACATCAATTTCAGCCATACCAAGCATCTTGTCCTTTCCGAGCGTTTTGTGGTCATACACCCAGGCAAAGAGTTTGGGCTGAGCCCCAGGCGCCGCAGAGAATGCGAACGACTCATTCCTGTTCAGAGACGGATCATTAATTTGGTGAGACTAAACCGAACGGAGGAGGAGATAACATACCACTCTGGGGTGGCAGTCTTATGGCCGTGTTTCGTCTTGTGCTCCTTGTCACCAACACGAATAACAACGTAGGGTTTAATATCCGCGGTCGACAAGTCCTTCGCGTCCTTCACCATAACCCTGAGAGTACCTGGCTCTTGACTGTGGCCGTTCGCTCCACTCGTAGGGAAAGCCGCTGCGCCTCCTTCGCCGTCGGGCTTCGCCACGACGCCCGCAGGAGGCTCACGAGCCTCATCCGACGAGCCCGAGCTCTGGCTGTTCCTCCGCCTGAACACGCCAGTGACGCCATGAATGACACCCTTGCCCGCACCCATGGGCAGTGCGCCGATCTGCGTCATAGCACGGCCGGCACTGGAGAATGTGGACGTGTTCTTACGCGCCTTCGCGATGATCTCCGGAGTGAACAAGAGACGGAGGCGAATCTCGCCCTTCTCGCCATGCTTCGCGTGCGACAGCGACACAGTGCGCTCAACGGCGGTGAATGGCTCAAGGTCAGCGAGCTCGACCCTGCCTGAGCCCAAGCTCTTCGCCTGTTCGAGCTGATTCCAGTCGAACACCTCGAGCATAAAGTTCGCGCCTGTTCGCGAGGGCTGGCAGCGGATCAAGTTGAGCTTCCTCTTCAAACATAAACGACTGTGTTCTGGGGACTTACCACTGCTGTGGTGAAGTTCTCGTTCCACTCGGGGTTGAGCGTCTTCTTCTTGGTCTGCGACTTAAAGACCCGCGAGCCATTGAGATGGAAGACGACGAAGGGGTCGGACTTGCCACCGCGGTCCACACCATGGATTCCATGGCCATCGATAAGCTCGACCCGCACCATACCCTGGTCTTTGCAAGTTTTGAGTAAAAAAGTGGAATTAGATAAACGAGCAACGTACTGTTGACACTCTCCCTGGGCTCAAGCTTGATGGGCACCGGGAGGTACCTCGCCTCGACCCTGACAACAGACCGCTTCTCGTCATCGTCCTGATTCACGAGCGTGAACTCGGTGGGACCGTCCTACAACGATATCAGCGCCCGCTCATGGCCATCCCCAAAATGAGACGGACGACGCACCAAAGTCTTCTCCAAGAACGCCTTCGAGTCGCCCTTCCACTCAGCGATGACATCATCCTTATCGCCCTCATCCGCGTCGTTGAGCCGCAGCCAGACACGGCTGAAGTCGAGCTCCTTGACGACACCCTCTCCAATGTGTTCCCACATGGCGTTGTGGCTGCGTGCACGGACCGTGCTGAATGCTGGCCAGTAACCTTCGTCGAGCAAGACCTCGAGCCGCGCCTTCTTCTGCAGCTGCCCGGAAAGGACGTTGAAGATGATGACACCCGCCTCTGCATGGTTATGACAATGTGCGTCAACAACGATCTCTGGACCGAATCAGAGCGTTGGCAGAAATACGCACGGTGCTTGAGTAGCTCCTCCCTGCTCATCTCGATACCCTGTGGCTCCTGAGGCTCCTGTTGCTCCTGACGCTTCTCCTCTAACGCAGTAGATCCGGACGTCCTCGCCGACGAAGTGGTAACAACAGACTCCGACTTAACTTGGCCCGGTGGGGCAGCACCACTGCCACTAGCTTCCCCAGCTCCATTAACAGGCCGTTCATCGTCGACAGGCGAGCTGACGGTGACACCACCCTGCGCGATCTCCATGTCGATGTCGCTCTCGTCGTCGTCGTCGTGGACGCTGCCTCCCCCAGTGCTCTCGGGGGTGCCCGATTTCGACCTCTCGGCTGCCTCCTGGATCTGGTTCGGGCCGGAGTCGAAACGAATGCCGCGGAGAGCGTACGCAGGAACGAACTGGGCGCTGTAGATGAGCCTGCCCTTGAACGAGTTGTTGCCGATCTTGATCGGGTCCTCCGCCTCCTTGAGGCCAGTGGACTCGTACAGGAACTCGCCGGTCCCACCTTCGATTGGCTTAGCGAGGTCTGAAACCTTGAGCTCCGTGTATCCGAGGGAACGATCCTGAAAGATGCACAAAGGGGGTCAGATGTCCGCTGCCGAAAGTGTCAGATGTGGTCGCGCACTTTCGTGAGGTGCTGATAGTCCATACACTCGAGCAGCATAGTCTGAGAACGTCAGTCAGAACATGAACTTTGGAGGAGAGAGTTCTGTTAATAACGCACTTCTCTCAGGGAATGCACTAAATTAGGGCATATCGCGTGAGCCATAAGAACGCAGGGACAAGGCATTCGCACGGTAAGCATACGTACCAGGAATATAGATAATTTGGTCCCATTCGGGATTCAAGTCTAAGAGAGGAACCGCGGTCAGAATCCCGGTATTTCGTATGCCACTTTCGCACTCACTGTTGTTGACCACTTCCGTGCGTCCTTGGGTTGTATTGTTGATCTGCACGCGGACATACGGATCGCTCTATAACCCTCGCCGTCAGCTCTTGACACCTCATCTCCCATGGCGCTGACTACATACCTTGCCACCGAGCGCCGCCTCAACATTCCTAGATAAATTGAACAACCGTGAGTGTCCCCCGTTTCTTCGTAGACCTGCTGCCACTTACTTAACGTCCCTCGCGCGCTGCAGCCAAAGCCGCACGACACCGATGGGGGGCACGTACTGCTCCGCGCCGTGCAGACTGCCCGCCATGTCGAGCGGCTTCCACTCCGCGGTGAGCCTAATCTTCCCGCTCTTCGCGCGGCTGAGCGGCCACCAGTCCTTCCCGCTCTGGCGCGCCCCCAGGAGGTCCGTGAGGCGGATGGACATGAAGCCCACGACGGGGTCCTTGAGGAAGTCGCGGTCGTCGATGACCTTGGCGATGATCACGCTCGACGCCTTGTCCGTGCAGAGGAACTCGGTGCTGTCCTCCCACACGGGGCTGTTCGTATGCTTGACCTTGCGCGTCACGTACAGCGGGTGGGTCGGCGATGACGCGGTGTACAGCTTCACGAACGGGCTCAGGTCGCCGGTCATGGCCTTCGTGGTGTCGAGGTCCTTTGCCTGGTGCACGGTGAGCCGGACGATTCCAACCTCTAGAGAGGGCGCAGCCTGGTGAGCATCGTGCCGTTCAGTTCGCGGCCAGCAACTTACTCGTATCAGGGATCACCTCAGCGCCTTGCGCGTCGAGCTCGGGCTTGAGCACGGGGAAGAAGTTCACATCGAATCGGAGGGTACCGCGCTCCTTGCCATCCTTGAGGACCTGCAGCTCGAGGTTCTCCTGGGTAGCATCCTGCTGAAGCGCCTTGAGGTCGAACGTGGCACACCCGAGGTCTGTGTTCGCGCGATGATCGTTGTAGTCCCACACCCGCAAGCACAAGGTCTCGGTGAGCGAATTGACGAGCAAGAACTTGGTTTCCGCCCAGGTCGGGTTGATCCTGCGGGTGAAGAAGCGCCGAGGGAGCGCATCAGAAAACGGCAACGAAATCAAATCGCATACGTCATCCCCGCCGACGACGTACGCAAAATGAAAATGACGTACGTGTTGCCCTTGTACTTCGTCTTCGCGAGCTCGACGCGCTCATTGATGCTGAGGCTGACGAAGGGATCGGGGCGGCCACCACCGAGCTTCGCGCCCTTCAGGTCGCGCGCGCCTTGGATGGTAACTTGGAGAACACCAATGGCCGTGTCGATCGGCTCGCCCGAGAGCATCTGCTCAAGGTTCAGCGTGAAGACGTTCGGTTCATACATCATAGGACCGAGGACACCATGAACGGTGTCGCGAATGAAAGCCGATAGACCGGGAACCTAGAATACGCGCGCACTCTCAGCACGGAAGGGGCAATGGCGATACGAGCACGAACACACATTGGCTACATCAAACCCGAAGGTCTCACCACCAATTGGCTTCAGCACATAGTCGATAACGGGTTTCTCCACGAACGAGACGTCCACCAGTTGAACGTGCGGGAAGTTCGTCATCAGCTTCATCCGAATCTTCATGTGGCCCGAGAAGGTCATGTCCTCGAGGAGGATCGGCATTCCCGCGCTTGCGAATCCCTTTCCGAGGCGGACGCTCAGGATGATCTTAGGATTAACCTTGCTCTGCTTCTGCTTGTCGGTCATCTCCGAGAGGTCGTTGGGCGTGAACGAGAGCCACCACTCCATGAGGACCACGTCGTCCTCCGTCCGTGGGAACGTCTTCACCTTGTCTATCCGTGGCGCCTTCGTGCCGAGCGTGAACGTGCTCAGGCGCAGCGACTCGAGGAAAGGGGGGCAGTTCTGAGAGAGGATCTGGTCGACCGAGAAGACAATGGTGCGGGACAGGACAGGTTCGTAAATGAGCCAGAAACGGTCGAGGAAGTTGTTCATCCACTCTGCGGATTCAACCTCGTTCTCGGCCGTAAAGCGGGTCTTGACGAGCTCGCGCTGGATGTCGTCGCGTACCGCTCGGCGGGTGCGGAGCATAGAAGTCGTGTAATAGGTGTTGCAGAACGCTAGGATGATGAATACCCAACCAAACCCGAAATTGAAGCGTGTTATGAAATGTGTCACAAGTACGGCCTGGAAGACATGAGTACGCCATCCCCTTCACCCAAATTCGCATTCACACTCACCACAACGACCATAGCAGCATTGTGGTACCATTCGCCATAGTACTGTTCATTCAAGAATACGCCGAGGATCTCCTTGTGCTTCTCGTCGCCAGCCGATATGGGAAGGTCGATACCAGATACGTCCCGCCATCCAAGCTTGTACCAGTGCGGTATCTCCGGAGCCGCACCGCTGGGCATGTCTCCGGGTACTTCGTGTTCTAGGGCAGTGGGTGACGTCGGGGAAGCGGGCCAAGTGGATGGTTCAGGAGCTCCGGGTTGTTTCTCGGTATCAACAGGTTTAGGAGGGGGTTTCTTGTCGGCACGGCTGGTATCCTCAACAGTTATTGTGGGGATTGCATTGCCTGATGTGCCAGTGTCGACTTGGACCTCTGCGGCGAAGCGGATGGCGATGAATTCAGCGCCAAGGTCAACTGCGCGGAGCAGATATTTGGGGATTTCGGAGCGGGAGAGCACATACCTTGGGCACCGGCCCTTACCCCATTGTTCTCAAGGCCGAGTTTCTGCTCGCCCTTGCCCGCCGCGGCGGCCTTCTCTTGAGGAGTAACATCGGGTTGGAACGTGTGTACAGGTACGCTGCCCTTGGCAGCGTCTTGCTCGATGATGCCGGAGACTTTCGCTTGGGCCTCCGGCGGAATGGGTGCACCGCCGACAGTAGCCATAGGGGATATGAGGAGGAAAGGGAGGGAGAATGACGAGGGGAAGAAAAAAGGAGGAGACTTATAGTTGCGTGCTTGGAAAGAGCGTGGGGTGTGGTGTGTTCTGTGAGGCTGTAGATGAATGAACGCTACCCGGTGCCTCGATGACGTCCCGCCACACCGTGTTCCCCGGTCACTCCGAGTCCGCAGTGCGTTCACAATAGGCCGGGCGGGCGCGCTGTATCGGCGGTCGGGGCGAGGGTGGAGAAATAGACGTGGAGGTTGTCAAGAGAGGACTGTGTGCTGTGTGCGAGGGCTGTCTCGCTGTGATATGACCCACCTGGACCGTGATCGCTTCCCCTCATCCTCCCCGACATCAGTTCGGGGTGCGTCCGGGGTCCCCGTGCGCGCGACTGACAGGACACGAAGCCGCCCACGTGAGGGCGTACTCAACTCCACCCGCTCCCTCCGCGGTTAGCCACCACTCTATATCAAGAGGCCTCCTATATCCGCTATTACCGTATTGTGTACGGCGCCCCGCAAACATAACTTGTGCGTTTCATACATCACCCTCTCCAAGCCCCAGCCTGGTCACCGTTTGTCCCTGGCGGATCGTGTGGACGTTCTAAGAATCGCACGCGGCGTGTCTCAGACGCTGAAACTCGTCCACACTTCGGGGTCCCAGCCCAAGAATAGGTACGTATACGTATTCAATTCTAGATGTCGGTTCCCGCACTGAGCATCCCGACATACCATTGCCAACGATATTCGTCTGGTAGTGACATGATCCGGCATTCAACGCAATGGACAGGAATCTTGGTGCCGAACCACATATGGTCCAGAAAACATTCGACTATGGACAGCGTCCTCCGGGAACTTGCAGCATCCGGATTTCCTGGTCTCCGGGTCCTCGTACCTTGAAGTTGGGTCTTTCAAGTTTTTCTCCCCGACGCCACCTCTCGCCACCTTCAGTATCGCTCGGTTTCGATTGGATCTTGACCTGTAATAGTACCTATAGATGAAAGCAGTAAGTAGGCCGCCCCACAATGGGTTATGCATGTGGACAAAGCACCCGGTCGCGAGATCCCTATATGCATGCATATTGACCAGTTTACCCAAGAATGCAATTCGACTTGACATGTGACATGGAAGACCAGGTGCGGATAATGCAACCGACGTGTAACAGGACAACCTCCTGATCATCTCGGAGCCCCTCTTCGAGTTCTTGCATTGAATAGCATTAGGCTAACCCGACTTCTCGCTGGCAGTTTATGTAACGATTGGGATTACGCATCTCGAAACATCATACGGCAACGCATAAGTATGAGCGATCCTAGACAAAACAGAAAGAAGGGCGCCTAACCTGCCGAGTATGACGTAGGCGTTGAGTACTAGTGGGGGTACACGCTTTTCGACATTTTGGGAAGGCGTTAGTACGAGTCAGGTGAGTTCCCCAACCGTTTGCGACGCTGGGGACAGGTTGCAAACCAGCTTCCACTCGCATCCTCTGCGAGTCTTCCGCATATTCGATGAATCTTCTCTCGCGCCGGCTCTTCAATGGCGGCTTCAACCATCTCAAGAACACCGCGCACCTTCTCCGCAAGGCTCCCCGCGTCGTCTATCCTTCCCTCAGCGCGACGAGACTTTGTTCAACCAAGGCTTCTCCAGGCGACAGTAACGATGTACGTGATTCATCATGCTTTGTCAAGGTCATTGTCTCTGTCGTCTCTTTTAGTTCCGTGGAGCCACCAAGTCGGAAGAGGCCACTCGGAACGGGGTTCAGTCATGTGTCTGGATCTGGGTAGCAATGAGACAATCCGCGAAATTGCATCCCACCGCCTATGTCTTCGCGTTCTTCACGCAGTGATTCTTTGAGCCCACGTTCCTTCGGACAGAACCGTTCCTGCCACACCTTCTAGTGGAGGGTTACCGTTGTCCCAACCGACACGCTCTGGATTGCCCTAGACTCTCGCTTTCTGACCGTTAACGTGGAAATACTGATTTCTCCTATCTGACGATTGCCTTGGTTTCTTTTTGTTCTCACTTCGGTTGCCGTTACTTTCCATTTCGTTCTTCTGCGAGCGGTGAAAAGTAAATAAATCGAACAAATCGGACCGAGTCATGTACGCGGCGGCGCGTAAGTCGGCTTTGAGACGCCCCATGTATTCACTCCTTAACACAATTTCTCATCCATGCGTCGTTGTCGGGATGGAACGGACTGCGTCGATATTTGAGAGCTCTCAAGAGTCTCCTCCTATTCATACACGCCATCCTGTCGCAATAACTGCAACATATCGCTTCCTCTCTGCCACTCCACTGCTGTCAGCAACTGCTCATTATGAGACTAAGGAATGGACGCTTACGGCGTTGCCCCATTGTAGAAAAGCCCCCCTCCCACGCTAGGAGAAGAGCACCAACACACCGTTCCGAGTACCCAGCAACCACTCAACGACTCGCACATGTCGGCGTACAAGGATTTCGTTAAGCACAACGAGGCGTACGTCGCTAGCTTTGGCGACAAGGGGAACCTCCCCCTTCCCCCCGGCAAGAAGCTCTTGATCGGTACGTTGCCTTGTGCTCGTGTATCTGCCAGGCTCAGTGCTTACACGACCCACGGGAACAGTCACCTGCATGGACGCACGTCTCAAGTGAGGCGTTCAGCACCCTCTGACGATCGCGCTAAGGCTGACGGTGCGATAACAGCGTGTACGCAGAGCTAGGCATTCAAGAAGGCGAGGCCCACATCGTCCGCAACGCAGGCGGCTCCGCGTAAGCCCTCCAATCCAGGAAGCGAAAAATACGACACCGCTAACGCCTCCCCATGCTTTTCGTAATGACAGCAAGGAAGCCCTACGGTCGATCGTCATCTCGCAACGGCTGCTCGGCACGCGCGAGATCGCGGTCTTCCACCACACGGGCTGCGGCATGTTCACATTCAGCACGCCTCAGCTGCGCACACTCGTGAAGGAGTCGGACCCCGCGAACGCCGCGCTTGGGGAGGTGGACAAGGTCGACTTCCTCGAGTTCCAGGGCCTGGAGGAGAGCGTAAGGGACGATGTCAAGTTCCTCGAGGAGCATCCGCTCGTGCTTCGGGAGACTAAGATCACCGGGTGGGTGTACGAGGTCGAGACTGGCAAGGTGCGTTTTGACACGAACATTCCATTCCAAAGTCTGCATTGCATGACGTCGGGGACGGTTTGCGGCATCGATTACCGCGAGGGGCATTGAAGCTGTTGCTCTACCAGTGCGGGCGAAAGGCTTTTGGTGCTAACATTTTCTCATTTGCAGATAAGACAGGTCGTCTAACCTGGATGTTGCCGTCGCTGGTCAATACAGTGTACGACATACCTCAAGCACTGCAAATGAGTTGAATTGCTCCGACAATGTCGGAGGGTTTGAGTAGCTTTAGCTCAATTGATGATTCCTTTTGTCTAGGTTCTAGCTAAATGGTTTCATAATAATGTACAGTTCACCCCGCTCACCAATACACCTTAAGACAAATCCGGAATTCTCCAAACATTTGCTCTTGGCCTCCTCGACGGTGTTGAGTTGCGCGTGGTGTCGAAACGAGAGGGGGGCCTGGGACGGTTCTCAGTTCTACCTTTTCGTTTAAGGGTGGGAGGGAGATTGAGGAAATCGCTACCTTCTACGGTACTGTATCTCCCCCAGGAAGTGCTACTACAACACGGTGGAAGACGCGACGCGACGCGTCAATAACGCCACGAGACGCGACGCACGTGCCCGCGTTGTTGGGAAGGATGAGTCGATCGACGCTGCTGAAAGCAAGGACAGAATTGGGAGCTGATCTGCTTCACCTTGTCCCGTCCCACCACGTACACCAATCGCCATCGATCGGCCTACGTGCTTGGTTGGCCCGTAACCTTTGCTTGCCATGGCTGCGTATCTGGAACCCAAGGATGACCCGAAGAAACACCTAACTCTGTCTGGACATGCCACCCCAAGAACGGCAGCGCGACCTGGGACAGCCCTTCACGAATTCGTGGATGATGGCAGGCCCGTCATCGCGATAGACATGGATGATGTTCTCTCTCAGACTAATGAGGCCGTCGCCGAGTGTGAGTCGCCATTCAGGTTGTGGAAAGCGGCGGAGGCGACTGATGTCCAATATGTTAGGGCACAACTTCGCATATGGAACGAAGATGACCATTGCTGACTTCTACTGTGAGTATCGTATCCAGGTGCGATAGGAATCATTGAAACGAGCTGCATGTTGCAGACTACTACTACTGGATGGTTAATGTCAAACCGACGTCTGTGCCAATGCCTCCCCGTTGACCTCCAAATATTCGAGCAGAATCCGTATTGGGGCAACCCAGACGACACGATCCGCAAGGTAGAGGAATTCTGGAAGACAGACTATATCGACATCGCGCCCCAAGTCGACGGCGCGTACGATGCGCTCGTGAAGCTCACCCAGAACGGCTTCCGGCTCGTCATCGTGACCGCGCGCCAACTGCGCGAGCTCGACAGGAGCCTGGTATGGGTCGAGAAGAACCTCCCGGGCCTCATCGACACATTCATCTGCACGGGGCAGTCGCAGGAGACGCTGCTGGACGGAAAGGAGCTGGTCACCAAGTTGTCGAAAGCGGACGTACGTTTCTGTTGTCTCGTCCTGCCTCCACTCCGTTTTCTTCTCTTTGGTCCTACTATGCACAACCATTTGATTTGACACGGCGTTGACCATGCATGGGAATGTAGGTGTGCCGCAAGATCGGCGCGAAGTTCTTGATAGACGACTCCATGGAGAACACCCTCAAGTGTGTGGTGGATGCGAACCCGCCCGTACCTGTACTGTTGTTCGGCGATTATCCGTGGAACACTCGCGTCGGCCGTTACAGCGACATCTCCAAGGAGACCAGTTTCGAGGAAAAGCTGAAGCGCGAGGGTGGACGCGAGTTCTGGAAGGAGGATAGTGTCGCTTTAGAGAAGGAGATCCCGCCAACTGCGCCTTTAACAAGGGTGAAGGGCTGGGCTGAGGTCCTTGAGTGGATAGAGAAAAAGACAGCAGCGGGTGAACTGTAGGAATGTATTCTGCGTAGATGTGTAACGCGTCTATCGTGGTCGCGGTCAAGTCGTGGTGGTTCGGGGGGGAGTGTCCAACAGCATTCAGGCGTCTAGCCGCGCACCCTTGTCTGGCAGCACCCAAGTTTGACCTAAGTTGCTGAGTCTTCTATCTCTTGGCCTCTGCCCATCAACAACTACGCACTCTATTCTCTCATTTCATTTTTCCATTTTTACGATGTCATCGATGCAAATACGCACTCTCCTACAACCACCGGACGCCAACGAGTCCAACGCACGCGCGCTCGCATATCTCAATTCCAGCTTCAAATCCTTGGATGATCTCGAGAAGGAACCCGACCTGGAGGGCCTAGTCGAACAGGCACGGCAGGGCTACGAAGACCTCGATGCAAAGGTGCGGCGCATTTGTTCAACACGCCTTCGAGGACACGTCTTACAGAAGGCTCGCCGTAGCTCAGCTTGCGCAATCCCAAACGTCTCTAGATGAGGTCATAGCGCGCACCCGCCAGAAGGCCACCGAGAACCTCCACACCGCTCAGGAACTGTCGTTACTCCGGCATTCACTGGCGGACGAACTATCGTTCTTGTCGGGAGAACTTGAATCCTCCCTTTCCGCAAATCCGGACGATGGCCCAACCCTGCTAGAGGACCTGGAGACGCTGCATCGTAGTTTGAAGGAGCTGGACAGCGTGAAGGGTTATGTGCAGGTTATCGAGCATACTCTGAAGCTCAGGTGTGTAGTATTTTTTCCGCCTTTGCCACACGACAGGGGCTCAACACGAGATGATACGCATAGTGAAGCCGCTGTAGACCAAGTGCGGGGCTCGCATACGGTGACGGTGTCGGAATACGAGAAGCTGCAGGCCTTTATGGCCTCCATCACTGCAGCCTGCTCGAAGGTTGAAACCATTGGGACTCAACCTGACCTCCATGTCCTAACCTTCTTGGAGTCTGTCGTTGAGCAGACATGGAAAGATATCAAGGGTGTGCTTTCGACGTGGGTGTCTTTCTTCACAAGGCCGTATGCATTGTGAACCTTATGAAACCACACCGCAGGACTCTTCTGGAAGCTGCGGAGAAGCTCAAGTGGCCAATGAAAGTCGACTATGCCTCTGTCTCCCCAGAAGATCGGAAAGCCTTTGAACTCGCATTCTATAACCTCCTGAAGCTGCAGACTATTGGGGAGAAGATTCGGGACTCTTCGAAGCGTAGAGCTGGTACCAAAGAGGGCCTCTACCCGATACAGGCTCTTGTCCGTGGTATTGCATTACGTTTCAAGTTCCATTTCGAGGGGACGCGACCAACGAACAGGTTGGATAAGGTCGGTCAATTAAAGATGTCTTTCGCTGCAAAATGCTTAGGCGTGGCCGATAGCCGGAGTGGTACTTCACCCACATCGTCAACGAGTCGCATGACCACCGGCCATTCATGGAATCCATCGTCCAGGCCCTTCTTTCGTCAACTGAGTATAAGATGATCAATGCATGGGTGCGACTTTTCACTAGCTGGCATAATCATGATGCTCATCCTCCGTGCAGCGAGAATTCACCCTCCAGTTGCTGTCTGTCCTCGAGGGCAAGCTTCGCCGCACGATCCCTACTCTGCTTGCCCATCCATCCATTCTTGCTCACACAATATACCAAGCGCTCGCTTTCGACACTGCGCTCCGAGATGAAGGTTTCGGCCTCCCTGGCACAACCGCTGTCGCTGTTTCGTCTATCACAGCGGATGGTGATATGCGGGATGGTTGGGAGGGCATCAGTGAGGTTATCCTCGGTCAGAAGGAGTGGCTCGAGGCATGGATCGAAGGAGAACGGAAATGTAAGGGGTCTCTTAGAGCCGCATTCCAACGGTTGACATTCTCATTCCTGGCAGTCGCGATGGACCAATATCTAGAAATCATCAGTGCATCGGACGCATGGCTTATTGCCGACGATGACGCGGAGGACGAAACTGACTCTCGCGCTATCGATCGCGAACTGCGTCCCACGAACTCTGCTCGGCGGATTAAGGCGTTGGTGGAACAAGTTACAGGTGGAGACAACCGAAGCGTAGCCATGTGGACAACTGCTGACCAGAACATATCCAGATCGTTATTCCCCACTCCCTCAGTACTCTCACCGCACGCGCTTCCTTATTTTCGTGCAGCTTCCAATACTCGAGTCGTACCACGGCCGAGTGTCATCGTCACTGGACGCCTTCGAAACTTTGTCCTCTACACTATTGCGGGCAGTTCCTGGTGCTCTTGGTTCCGGGAGTACTAGTGGGGATGGGCGGCAACTGACGGCAGGTGTCGAAGGTGTTCAACGTCTATGCAAAGCACTTGTAAGCGCGAAGTATCTAGCCGGTGCCATGGAGGCTTGGGGTGAAGACTTGGTGAGTGGTTTCTCTAATCACATGGACAAACATATCTGACTGTGGTGCAACGAACAGTTCTTTCTGGAGCTATGGGCGGAGATCAACCATAGGGCTAGCTTGCGATTGAGGGCTGAGTCGATCCCTTCCCTACCGAATCCAAATACTGCCGAGGACGAGCCACCTGAGGGGACCATTTTCGAGGAGCTAGTTCGACATTACCGCGACCTTGCACGAAGGGCTGAAGAGATGATTGTGTCCACCATTATTGGAGAAGTCCAGGGCGGCCTCAAGGCTCACCTTCAAAGCAGTTCTACGTATGTATTCGCTCGACTGCACGTTCATTTACGTTGTGCTAACTCAACTGCATCAGGCATGCTACATCAGCTAGTACATCCGACACTCCAGACGAAATCGCATTGGCCCAGAGCCTTCTTGGACCTCTCGCCCTGTTTTCCTCGCATCTCACTTTCCTCCGTGCCACGCTGCCTCGTGCAAGCGTCACTACCATGTACCGGCAGATCGCCACGCAGATCGGCTTGCATCTCATGCAGAGGCAAATACTCTATCGCGGCCGCGCGCGCACCACGCTCCCGGAAGCGAAGACGGTCCTCGCCGAGGCCGAGCTGTGGATCGAGACGTGCCGCGTGGCTTTAAAGGAAGAGCGTGGAAGAGTCGAGACGCCATGGCGACCGCTCCTACAGGCCGCGAGGCTGCTCGCTGCTGAGGAAGATGCGTGGCAGAAGATCATCGACTCGACGTTTGGATTTTCGAGCGACAGCGAGTGGGAGGAGGCCGTTCTGGACATGGTTGGCTTATGCGAGTTCCCGAGGGAGGAGGTACAGGGCATCTTAAGACGCAGGGAAGATTGCGAGCGTTGAGCGGGGACTAGATATCTATTTGCCAGTGTTCTTCTTTCTTTTTGTACTGTCTCAATGATTCACAACGTCTTAGCCTCCTTGTTCAGAGATGGGCCTGCTTTTTCTATGCACGGATCTTCTGAACCACGACGCGCAAGGTAGGCCACAGGCGCAAACACGTGTCAACAAACCTACTGGTCGAGTGGCCGCCCTGCCGCGCACGGTCGCACTTGCCCTCACCGCCTGGCATATGACGACATTCCACATACCTTTCAGCTAGACATCCCCGGCGAGGACTAGGTGACCGCCTTGAAGGATGGCTGGCTCTGCTCCGGCTTCTCTCCGTGACCTTTACACCACCCCTTCCACCGCCTGGTCTTTCGTGCCACCTTCCTTGCCCCAAGAGCCCGGTTCCAACTCTTCGCATTCGCCTGTTGCTGGGCCATCATCTTCTGGCCAATGGGCAACACGCACAACACCTAATCCGCTGTTCGACCTGTCTTCGTCGCTAACCGGCGATGACTCCGGCTTGGACCTTGTCTCACTGGCAAAAGATCTCGTGGCCGCCGCGCTATTGCAATACACGACGTCTGCTATCGCCCAACCATGGGAAGTTGGGAAGACGCTGCTCCAAGTCCAGTGGGTTCCGCGAGATCCGGGAGACTTGTTAGGTGAAGTGGCGGCGGAAACTGTGGAGGATGAGGGCGAGGTACGTCCATGCATGGTTGTGCCTTACGCTCTCTTCACCTTGACTCACGCGAAGACCGTCTCGTCGTAGTTGAGTGATTCATCGTCGAATGAGAACGATTCGTATTTCGCAGATCCCACTGCCGAGAAGCCGCCGCGAGCACCCCGGCCAGCGGACGAAGGTGGTTACATCATCCGACAATCTTTATTAGAGG